>JAOWBP010053008.1:0-28013 GCA_028571105.1 Tragopan temminckii
TTTGCCTTCCGAGCCACAAGGGCACATTGCTGGCTCATGTTAAGTTTTTCATCTATCAAGACCCCCAGGTCCTTCTCCACAGGGCTGCCCTCAAGAGCACATTGAAGGCAATTCATTCACTTCATTTACAAAATATAATTTAAATGGCTTGATTACAATCTACAGCTGTCTATACTGAGAACAAAAAACTGGTCTCTTCAGTTAGTAGAAAAGAACAACAATAGCAGCCAAGCTGAAATATCTTTAAACTAGGAACCACGTGAATATCTTGAAACTGCTGTAAATGAGGAGTCAGGTATATAACTGGTAGTGAGAATAGTTACCCAGGATCATTAAGGAATTTTAAAATCAGCTAATAGGTATTTCTCCCATGCTCTGCTTCTAATTTGCATTGCCTTCAGTGTGACATGTAACATGCACTGTGACATAAGGTCATAGTATTCTCCCACAGCAATCTCAATCATCACTTTTTAAAAAGGTACTTTTCTCTCTCAATTCCAAATCTCTGCTAGCTACTCAAGAGTTCAAGTAGCTTGAGCTGACACAGCAAGCAAGTTTTGTCTTGATTTGGTGTGCAGTTGTACTACACAATTCAATCTGTGGTTGTCTGCATAGTGAAAATATGCCATTTAGGTGCATATTTTTAGCCTAAAGGTTTGTACTAGCACAAAAACTAGTGAGTAGATGAGGGAGACTGTGCTTCCAATTAAGATAGCATGTTCACTTAGAAAAGTAACAAGTTCAGAAAAACAACAGTAAGATAATCAAGTCATTTAGGAAAAGGGGAGAGAATAATATTACGTAAATTTTGCAAAAGTGCACTGAATTGGAAAACATAAGGACTAAGGATAAATAGAAAAATAATCATCATTGTTTGAGTGCCAGATCAGAATTTATCTTTGAGTAAGACAGATGGAAAATGAAAACAAGAGAATAGAGTCAAGTGCAATGGACTATTAAATACAAGCTTGAGAGGGTAAATTCTCAGTATAAATTGGTCTGTGAAGGTACAGACATGGATTTTCATAGCAGCTGAATGCCTGAGGTTTTAGTATTGGGCCTTATTTTGGTATCTGGTATTAGATAAAGCCTTTGTCTAATCAAGATCAAGTTAAACTTCCACTCTGGAAACATTTTGCCTTATTCTGTCCTTCATACAATTTGAGGATCAGCAGATTCTTCCATTTCTAGATTATCCCTTTAGATATTTCTGAAGACTGTCAACTATCTCGATGTCAATGTGATTAGAATTAGGCAGAACCCATACTCAGAGTGGTCATTTCTTAGGAAGTCTGCCAGAATTCAAGGGACATTATGTTTGCTACATTCTCCTGAATAAGTAACATTCCAAATAGATTAAATCCATTAAAATAATGGAGCAAATCAGGAATGTGCAATCTAATCCAATAGCTTACTATTACTGCAGCAGATGGCTGCTTGCCCAAAACTTTACATGTTATTTATAACAGCCTATAGTAATGTAACAGAAAACAGAATACACTTTTTCCTTTGCTGTTTTCACCTCCTGACTTGCTTGTCTAGGCTAATACAAAAATCCTTAAAGGAAATATTTTTAATTTGTATAAACTGACTTATCAAAAGCACAAAAAGAAAGTAGATTATATATACTTAAATGCCATGCATTTATATTATATATACACAAGAGCTTTTACATTACAATTAATTTGTTAGAATGCTTAATCAAATTAATCCCACTTCTATTATCTAAACAAGAGGGTCCACACCAAATAAGCTTATGTTCCCACTAAAGTGAGGGAATACAAGATGTCAGTCATTGCTCAGATCCCTCACGGAATAGGCAACGCAGATGGAATTCCATACAAGCAAGGAATGCAGATTAGGTAGAACAACAGCTGTAGATAAAACACCTTAAAGAATTTTAGTTAATTTAATTTCTCTCTAAATTCACCCAAGAGTAAGCTGCCCAAATGCTCTCTGGTTGTCTTTACCTTGCACAATAAACTCAGTTAAAATAATAGCACTGATGGTGAGCAAGCACCATAGCATTACTGAATAGGTCTAATTTTTCCAGTAAAAAAGCTAGATACCTATGAGCTTTCTTGTGTCTATATAGGTTAGGAAGTTCATTTAATTGTTCTTCATGGGACCAGAAAAACTGATCTTCAAAGTTCCTTGAAGGCATCTTCAGATCACGTCCCAATGTATTTTACATTGCATAAAGCCATACTGTTTCTCTCTCAAGTAACCTACAATCAAAATTGTCACAGTAGAGAGAAATGCAACAAATCTCAACAAGGCATTTACTGTATCACAAATGATAGATACAGCCTACAGAATAGCTGAATTCTTCATGCTAGAAAAGATCAGTAATGTATTTGAAAAGAATAAGAACAATTCCTTGTTGACTGCAAAAAACCTCAGTGCTAAAGTTAAGCTTTATCTAAAAATCCCCTCTTGCTACAGTTAATTTTCTTTGTATGTATATAAATTGCATTATCTTCAAAAATATTAGTGTTGTCAGTGTGCACTTTCTTAAGCTCTACAGAACCATATAACATAATAAATATCTAAAATGTAATTTGTTTTAGCAACCAAAGCTTGGATTATTTATTTTTAAACATTTGGCTACTGTCTTTCCATTTATTCATACAATGAAAGTGCACAGAATCTTAACTCCAGCTGTGCTTCAGACATTTATTGGAGATCCCCCCTTCTCCTCCAAGGGATTCTAAATTTCTCACTCAGCAAATAAAAAGACTGTTTCTAATGTGAGATGCATTACTACTCAGTAAATGAAAAGCTTTATTTTCTATCATTGTGTACGTTTTCTTACAGATATTTAAAATAATCCATATGAAATCCCATCTCTAATGCTAATACTTAAAATATAGGTCCAGAAAGCAGGTAAGTAAGTTATGCAGTTCACTCATCTCACCCAGCAATATATTTTCTCAAAACTGTTTGTTCTTTATAAAGTCTCTATAAACTTTATAAAGTCTGTTTGTCAGACTTTATAAAACTTCCTTCCTACTCTAAAGATAATCTTTTTCAGTGAGTCACAACTTTCTCAATCCTTAGACAATTATTGCCTTAAACATTATGAACACTGAAAAGATTATTCTAATGATTTTGCTAATCTGTATAGGAATTCAATAATCTATCTGGACAGATACTTTTCCAGGAGTGTGGCATCTGAAATTAGAAACGGTATATTGGTAACTGTTTACTTACACTGAATAGGACAAAATGATTACAAATTCATTCTCAAATGCTTCTTCATTCATTTCTATGACTGAGAGGAAGCTTAGTTAAAATATGCATCAGATAAATTAGCAGTACCACAGAGATTAATCAACAAGAAAGTCCATTTGAACAACCACGCATAAGAGAAAGTTTTCATGCCTAACTGGCACTTCCAATAAGCAATATCAAGTCTTTGGACTTTTTGTATAATAGCTTTAAGCCAAGCATTAGTCTTTGTTTTATACACAAGTAAAATGGAAAAACTTTGATCTCATCCAAGGTGCAAAGGGTTTGCTGATCTGTAGCAATGAGTCAGAAGTGAATCATCACCTGTTTTTTGGCAAAATATTTAGAACATGGACAAATCACAAGGTGAACAATAAGAATCATCTGAAACACTATGCTATCTCATCATTATTTAAAGACTCCATTGGTTTATTGTTAAAGCATTTGTTTCTATTTTTCTTAAAACTCACAGACAAACCACATGATAGAAAGTTTCTGCTCTGCATAGGCCTTTTAGTTTTCTTGGTTTTGCAGATATTAATATTCTGCCAGGTAATACAGCCTGTGCATTAGAACCTACCACAGACACCAGTTGCTAACATCTGTGATCTCTTGCAGTGCAGAAACTAAAAGATGACTCGCAGTGTACAGATTCCAGAAGAAGCCTTCCAGTCAAAAACATTTGGTTGTGTAGTGAACTTTTTAAAGGGCGTCTGCTGTATCACGTAGAACTGTGTGTCAATCCCTTAGGCGCATTAAACATCCATTATTCAGTATCCTGAATGAATCACAACATAGCATTTTAAGTCTGGCAGTTTCTGGACAGACATTTCCATCGTTGTGCCAAAGAAAAGCAGCCTTACTTTACTGAAACCATTTTCTTTAGCTTATTGCTATTATTAGCAAAACAAGCAATTGCTTTTTACTCTGTTTTTTTAGAGTATTAAAGATAACGGAAGTGAGACTAACCAGAAGTATTATTTCAAGCCTGAGCCAGAAGTATCTCAAAGAAGAGAAAAAAAGGACAATAAAACTGAGCAATTTGTCTTAATTGTTAAGACTAATGTGTATATATACATATATGTCTTGAATTAGGAGTTGTATATCTGCTGGATTCATAAGGATGTTGGAGTATGCACACTATGCCAGGAGCATCACTGCCAACTTAATTGCACTGAAATGTTTATCCTATAGTGGCTTAGTTCATTAGCTTTCCGTCTTGTTTCTTCTGGAATATTAGTCATTATTCTTTATCATTAAGCAGAAGATAGAATACTAATTGCTTGTGATGCCGTTAAACTAAGATCAGATAGATCAGTTAAGACCAGTTAACAGATGTGTTCTTTTGCTATCATTATCTCTGAAAAGTCACACTATGATTATTGTAGCAAGTTGAAGGCTTAATTCTGGAGATATCAGAAGGAAAATTCTTCATTGCAAAAATGAAAGCAGTTGATCACCTCATTTGCATTTACTCTGAAGTGAGAAAGGTAATTGTTCAGAAACACAATTCTGAGGAAAGCCTGAGAAAGAACACTGTCTTGATCATACTTGTATCTTTTAGTCAACTTCACATTTATTTTCTCCATGTTTTTTAACCATGCTAACATTTATAAGCAATAAAAAAAATCAATTTTCTTAAACTTGCATCGCTACTTCATTTATAAAGTTGTATTGTTATTAGCAGTATGACTTAATTTTCATTATTAAACCATAAAAGTATTGTATTAAACAATACAAGTATCATGACAGTCATATTTCCGTGTTTTTTAAAAGACAATGAGCTGGCTTGAAATGATAAAATTTAAGTCTCTCTTTTGTATAAGTAAATATCTTTTGCATGTATATAAAATTATTTATGCCATGCCTACTTTTTATTTCCTAGTATTCAGTACCTACGATGATTCTATCCTACTGTTAGTCTAGTATCAGGCTGGGATTCTTGATCTCACAATTACTAGCATAAGACACTTCAAATCTGCCCCTCTCACATCTTCTGAAAAGGTTCCAGATAAAAGGCAAAGTTCTACCTTGTTAGTTTCAGGCTGTATTACTTCAAATTCTTTGTATATTCTGGAAGAATCAGAAGCAAGGCCTCAACTACAAATGCCCAGGAGAATGCACTATAGGTAGAAGTGAGCTCCTGCATTCTAATTCCTTGTGGTGATTCACCTGCTGCTGGCTGTTTGACAGCCAGTCTCGATGCCCACGAGAATGCACTCCATTCACTTGAAAAGGGTGGTTTGAAAGCAGAGTGAAGAATTTCTCTCCTCTAGCAGAACCCTCTTATTAGCAACTTGAATGAAAGACATACAGAGTAAAAAGGATTTTAACTATATAGCAAATAAGATCTTACTCAAATACTGTAAACTTGAACTCACCTGAAGTAATGTTACACCAGTCCTTCCATTTTGGGTTTTCAACTCACCATCTGACTTTGCTGTGAAGGAATAACCCAAAGGAAGAGGAAGCAAGTAGTTGTTCTTGACTGTTTAGTACCACCATGACATCCACCAGAGGTCTCCAGAGATACAGGGAGAATTTTGCTCCTTACAAAAAACTTCATAGTGTAGTTCTGCATGTACTGTATGCATGGGAGCAAGTAATCCAACCTATGTTGTAGAAGAGGGCAATGAAGAAATGGTAGACTATTTTGACAGGAAAGGTGCTGTGAAGGCTTTACTTAAAACTGAAAATATCAGAAATAAGGATGTCTACTGTAGCAATCAGTATGAGCTAATTTAGCCTACTTCTTGACCAAACAAGAAGTGAGTGTTGCTTTAGCAAATATTTTAAAGTTGTTCTGTGTACTTCTCTGTGCTCCTTAGCATACCCTGGTAAATGGGGAATAGAAGTGCGATCGAAATTAGTTGTAACTTCCCAGTAGTCTGTCACCAGAATGAGCGTGACCTGCTTTATAATGATATGTGTTGCTGACAACAGCTCAAACAACATTCAAATAACTCTCCATCAATATTTTTGAAAGATTAGAGCACTTCAGTTGCAGTTACCTCCACTTCTGCAAATATGCCCTGAAGCAACCTTTGATGACATTAGCTCCTAGGAAAACAGTAAGCCACATATTACGTATGCATAAACAACAGACATTCTAAGATGCTTTTGAACACATTCACAACTAAGTGAATATAATAAATAAATAAAATGAATAAAATAAATAAAAGGAATAAAAAATAAGAATATAAAATAAGAAAAAATTAAGATAAAAAAACTGATAGTAATAATGGCAGCAAAGGGGAATTTGGCACTGATAAGGCAAAACAAAAAGCACACCTCAGTAGTCTTTGAAAGTGAATCCACAAACAGCTGATTAGTGGGGGAGGGGGTTAGGGGGGGAATAAAAATCCTTCTCAGTTATTTGAACTGGCCAAATGCAGAATAGATATTAGATTGTGTGAAACAACACAAAATAATTTAGACAAGATTATCTTAGAAATGTTACATCTTTTTCAAGCTAACTAATGTAAATGTAAACAAAAATATGCTAACATACGTTAGCAACATGTGCATTTTTTTAATGCCATTCATTTGCACAGCATATAAATGCTTCGTATTAAAAAGTGCACTTTAAAGCTAGTTTTCTTTGTGGCTTGCATAAGGTGATTATTTACTTGCAGTTTAATTTATGCATTTTTATTTTTACCACTAGCACTACAATTGCAGCATTCCTAAAATACATATTTGTGTGGATCATGGATTAAGTTTCTTACTTTAAAAATAATTAATGATCTAAAATCTACTACATACAGTGATGTTTATCTTACTATGAGGCTTTACATGAAGCTTTCACATTCTGCTTTCCATATGTATATTTCTGGATGCAGATCAAACTTGGATGCAATATAAGCTATGTCTGTGATGGAAGAAAAGATGTAAGGCACATTAACATACACTAGCCACTTTGAAACAGTAGTTTCTATCTTTTGTAAAAAAAAATCTTTAATTCTCCTAAAGTTTTACATACAAAGAATAAATGAAATAAGATCTTATTTCTTTACAATTTAATACCAGAAATCGGTGCAAGATAAAATCTATTGTGTTGTTGACTTGTTTTTTTTTTAAACAGGAACCTGAGTAAGGGCAGGAAATATAGCATTATAACTAGAAGAATAAAATCCCTTAATAATTTAAGTAGCTGAACAGATTTTTAATGTTTTACCACAAAACAGCAAGGCAACAGATGATAATGGCCTCATATTCAATGAATACCCACTGCAAACCTGAATATTTTCTGCAAAAAAAACCAAACCATCAGATTATGCACAAGAATAAAAAGCATCATAAATAGATGCACCTGATTTTTTTTCTTTTTTTTTAAACCACAAGTATCAAAATTTAGCATTTCTGTCACAGTCCTTGAACAGTTGCTCTGAGATGACTACATTAAGCACGCGATTGCACTAAAGTAGACACCCCACAACAGGCTTGCACTGCAACAGGAATATGGTTTTCATATAGGCACAGAATTTTTCTTATTCATGTTCAAAAACAACATGAAATACACAACTCAAGACAATATTCATCAAACGTATCCTTGTTAGCAAAAAGTTCTTGCCACTTTGGTAACTGAAGTCACTGAATGTATCTAAAAATCGTAGGTACCTCGAGGAAAATAAGAGTTCCGTATTCAGCAAGGCAGCATTGTATCAGGATATTTTATACCAACTAAGGCATAAAGAACTTTGCATCTGGGTATACAATACTTAATTTTAGAATAAAGTTTTGTATTCTGTGTGGTGAAAGTGCATAGGAGTGGGATTCCACTGGAGCAGAAAGAATCCTCTCACAGTATTAAGGCCTTTCAATTTTAAGTGAAATGCATCAGGCTAAAGTCTGCACAGTGAAAAAAAAAAATAGGACTTCCTATCATCGTACTGAACACAACTGGAGTTTACTCAGCATGTCTTTTCTTCTCCTAGTTGCCGCTCATCTTCTTCATCAGCTTCCTCAATAACCTGAATTTCATCTGCTTGAGGTAAAGATGAGATCTCTGTTAGCAGTTCAGCTCCTTCAGCTTTTTCTTCTTCTTCAATCGCTTTCTTCCATATTTTGTGATTTTCACTGAGATGGTGTATTAGCTGACAAAATATTCTTCTACCTTTTTTTCTTTGAGCTTCTGTAAAATTCAAAGCATTATATTTTAGTTTTTTGAGATTTGAAGAGATCACATTTTACACACACACACAAAATAATGCCATGTTGAAAAGGAGATGTAAATTTGAGGAAAAGTCACAAATGCTTACTCACAATATTTGAATAGCAACACGGATAATCATGATAGCTACCATACTTGAACAGTGTGATTTCAACAGCCATTGTTATGCCTGAATCTACTAAAAGAAAACCAGGTACCAACTCAAGTATAAAATCTTACTTAATATGAGATCATCTTCTATTTCTTCATCATCACTCTCCAACTGAGCTCCATCATCTTCATTACTTTCTGCATCCTCCTCTTCATCAACCCACCTCCCTGGAAGCAGCCCTGCTGCATTATAGGAATTACAAAGGGGGCCAACTATGTGAGTGATGAAAGATTCTTGCAGTTTTGCAAGCTGTGGAGAAGAACGATCCATGAAAGGACTTATAGGTAATCCAAGACTTGCCTCTTCATCACCCTGAAAGAGAGATTACAAAAAAACAGAACTTCTCAAAATATTAACTTTAAATTTTGATTTTAGAGATTAATTTTGAGGAGATAAGTAAACAAAGCTGATTGCATCTTTTTACCAAAGGCGATAGTAATATAAACTAAACTAATGAAAATGTAGTTAGAACAATCATGAAAAGATATTTTAAGACTTGCACATCTCATAATCCTCCCTTCACCTTTGCTCTCATTATCTCAAAAATTGATGATATTTGTAGGGAGCTCGTCTTCAAGCTTCTAACAGAACTAATAAGAAGTGAAAGATTACATTAGTATGCTTCACATAAAAATAACTTGTCAGTATTCAGAAAAAGATGGAAATACTTCATCTGACTTTATCCTGACAAGGAATAATGTTCGTGTTAGTTATACATTTAGTAGCATAAAGAACTGATCATCTGCCTCTAATTAAAAATATGTATACTTCCAACACCTACCTGTTCATAAAATTCATTAACAATGCCTTCTGTCCATTTCAGATGCAGATCTCTAACTTTTGCTGGCCCATTGATATCTGCCAGTTTGATGCATATTTGACAGACAAGCAGGCGATCATTTTCATTGCTCCATTCTATACCATGACTGTCGATATCATTGGCCTGGGTTGAGCACATACATTTTGAAAAATTAAGTTAAAACTATTTATAGGTATTATATTTTTAGGCTCTGCACCAAGACACTTGAATTATTTTTTCTATAGACTTTTTTTTTTTTTTTTTTTAATCTTAACACACTCAAAAAAGTTATTTTCCATCTCTGAAATAAGACTCAGGACTACTACAGGTCTGCAAGGCCTACCAGGCAATCTACAAACCAATATAAAATTGTTCTGCATGAAGAAAATAGCACATTTGCATTTTTTAAAACAACTCAATAATATAAAATTTTAAATACAATTGTTTAATATCAACAAATATTCAATAGCAACACAAACATCAGTATACCGCGACCAGCTCAGCGCAGGCAGTAAAATGTAACTAACCTTGGAATTAAATTCTGCAAGGAAATCAAAATGCTTCTTGAGATCTGTGGCAAGGATTGCTTCAATCACTAAGAAACGAAAACGCTTAAACTCTACGTGATCAAGATTTGATAAAAAGTTATATTCTGGTCGTGATAAGAAAAGATTCCAGGCAGAAGCAGCGTGGTGATTTTCTAAGACTGATCTGTCATTGTAAAGAACAGCCTACAAAAGAAGAGAATCATAAATAACAGATTTAAGGTTTAGAACTTAATATTCTGAAGCTTAAGGATTAGTCACTAACAAGATGTTTTTCTTTTTTGTTTTTTTTTTCTTAATTAAACTACCCAATGTTGTTTTACCTTCTAGTTTTGAGGGTTATAGGGGAAAAAATGGCAGATGAGAGGAAAAAAAGTAGTAAAAGCTTTTCTTTCTTCAAGTTCTCCAAAGGTCTTATAAATCTCCATTGATGCTTCTAGGCATACACACCTCTTAAAACGGAGACTGAACTTCTGGTAATATGTATGGGGCATACACCAACAAAAACAAAACCAAAAAACTCAAATTGTATTGGTTTCTGATTTACTATTATTGTTGTTGTCATTATATATTCTTCTTGTCTCAAACTTCAGAGATGCAAACCACCATAATCAGTAACCAGTATTTTTCTTCCTCAATCACTACTCCCCTATGCAGTTTAGATACCTTTTATTCAGTGATTTTCCTTCTCCCGTTCCCAGTTACTTACTCATTTATTTTGGCTTTGCTCTATGTCACCTTATTCACCTTTAGCTTTTTGACCTAAAGAGAATTTCCTGTATTTCTACTCCCTTTTCTAATAAAGCTGATTACAGGAGATGAAAGCAAGCATATCTTGCTGATTTTCTCTTAGTTTATTCATCCATCCTTAAAGATAATGACTGTTTCCCAAAACAGACAAATACGAAGTATAGATTTTAGGCAATGCAATTCACTGAACTACAAGAACAACTCATATTTTTAATGTAATTGCAGAAATCACTATGATAGCGATAGGACTTGCAAAATGGGATACATCCATTAATTTAGCTGCTCAGACAGTCCTAGAGCCAGCTCTGTTTGAAATTATCTTTTACTACAGTCTACATAGATTTCAGCTATTTATAGTTTTTTAAATTGAGAATATTTTTTATATATGTACAATCAATACACACAAAATACATGAGAATTTATCAGGAAAAACAGTTACACAAGTAAATTCAAATTCATTTCTCGAAGCCTTAAATTGGGCAAATGGTTCCTACACAGGCAATATAAGGATAAATAAGGAAATAATTTTTACTGTTCTCCCTGCAGATAGAATTAGTTTTCTGATTAAAAAATTTCTTACCTGTGGTGCATTTGTAGCTACTAAAAAAGCATTTGTACGACCGGGATGATCGTAATCATGCATGGCAGCTGCCACATATAA
This sequence comes from Tragopan temminckii, assembly GCA_028571105.1. Taxonomy (NCBI): domain Eukaryota; kingdom Metazoa; phylum Chordata; class Aves; order Galliformes; family Phasianidae; genus Tragopan; species Tragopan temminckii. Next base: position 11,311 of record JAOWBP010053008.1, read on the forward strand.
AGCCATCAGTTCCAAGGCAGGAATGTTTGATGCCAGGCACCCATAACTGTCATCAGTAACAGAACAGCTTTTTGAAGAAATATAGCTGACTTGATCAGGAACACCACCACCAGCTTCATCTAAGAAAAAGTCATATTACTGTTTTTACATAAACCAGCAATTTTGAAGCACAATGGAAAGGCTAGTAAGAAGTAAATTCATCATGATCATATGTGTTGTCCAACAGGGTAGCCAAAATCTTACAAATTCATGGAAAGCTCTCACTATTTCAAGACATTACAGAAAGGCAACGTGTTTTTGCAGGACATCCTGGAGTTTTTAAAGTGTCCCAAAACTGGAAAGTCGTAGAGCTTCTCCATTCAAACCAATTATTTACATAGCACCAGACAGGGATATTAACATACTTTTACTCAGGCAAGTTTGCCCATTACAAGATTACCATCATTCGTAGAAGTTAGAGAGATTTAGGAAGAGCATAATCAGGAAAAAAAAAAGACAATTTTTAAAATTAGTCTAATGTATTTCAATGCTAAAAAAAAGGCTGACTAGCATAGAAAACTTCAGTGATACTGTTTCGTTGTCTAACAAGTCAATTCTTCTAATAACTGTTCTAAAATCAATTGCATTTTACTTCTGAATAGTATGTACTAGTATTGTCATATCACTACTGCCATACATTAAAATATAAAAAGTACTTGAGTGATAAGGATAATTAGTGGTTTTGTTCAGTGTACAGTGATTTCATTAAAACATTTTTACAGCAAAAGAATAGAAGTAAACTATGTGGATACATACCCATATCAGTTGCCAGTACGTGCTCATTATGAATTTGCTGAAATCCAGGAATGGGCCTCGTGGTCAGATACCACACTGCATGAAGAACATCCGTGGCATGTATACGATTGTGATCTGAAAATTAATAAATAAATAAATTAGGTAGGTAAGTTACTTTACACCCTTTACTGAAGTTTTTGCATTTAAATTGTTTTAAAACAGATCCACATTAAAAAACACTTTTTTTTTTCTTCCTTGGAAGAAAAAGAAAAGAACCAACACAAAATTATTTGTAACGTTTTTCAGTTTTTACTCAGACATAATACTTTATCTTTGCTTTTCAGTTTTCAATGCCATTTTCTCATTCTTTCTTTTTCTCAACCCGAGCAGTAAAGTCACTGTAAACAGTTTCCACAAACACACACAAAAAATCAGCTAACACCTAATGTGTATTTAAACTTTGCATAAGACAAAATGTCCATACATCTTATAAAAGAAGAAAGTTAAATTTAAAATGCAGTAAGACATGAAAATACCAAAACAATTATCTATGTTTAACTTACACTAAAATGTGGAGAAACAAGACCAGAAAAAGGCATCACATACAGAAAAAGCGGAACTAACTCAACTGAGCAGACATGTTGAGATGGTACATGATAATAATTTTATTCATATAAAAACAGCACCTCTACTATCTCTTACTAAACATGTAATTAACTTTTTTAGTGTTCTATTTTTGCAGAAAGACCCAGGGAAAAAGTAGTATAGAAAATTAAGTAAAAGGACTAATCGATCAAATTAGTAAGAATCCAAGACAGAACTAATTTTCTATCTAATATCTAAATAATAGTAACTGTTTTTGATATATCATCTAATTGTTTTTGTTAAAATTAGAATCTAATACTGTTTGTTGTATGCTGCAGAAAGGATTTAAGAGGATCACTAACTGACTATAAAATGAAACATACTATTAAAAGATGCACTATATGAAAATCTGATAGTATTTATTCTGTCACTTTTGGATCTGCCTTCTCCAGTGAACATCTGGAAGAAATAAATGGTAAGCATAGAGAACAAGGATTTACTAAGGAAAATTAGAACTTTTTAGACTTTTGTTTGTTGTTTTTTGGGGGGTTGGGTTTGTTTTTTTTTTTGCTAAATTCTGACAGATATATCATACAGGCATATCACAAAAATATGCTGCATACCTCCATACTGAGTATTAATATACCTCAAGGAAATACATAAATATAAAAGAAAAAAACATATACAATTGGATATTACTCACAGGGAATATCTCGGTAGCCATTTTCCAGTGCACAGAAGTAATTCATGAATTCTTTAACTGGGATTTTGAAAATCTCAAACAAACCAGTGTCTTCAAACAAGGTGTAAGTTACCTAAACATATATTAAAATGAATTTTAGCCTGGAAAACATTACAGTAGCTAAGCATATTCTGCTTTCTCAGTTCTAAAAATGTTCCTATCTTTACAAATTTTGCTTGCGGATAGAGCTGAAAATTACTGATATTTCATTAAAGTTTGCCTGAAAGCTAATGTCATACATTACTTAGATGTTTACAAATCTAACTAATGTCATAACATAGTCAGATGTTCAATCATTTTTAATTCAGAAATTTAAAAAAGCATTTTTAGCATCTTCTTAAGTACATACGATAAAAAACCTGCATTTTGCTACTGATTATATGCACAACTGATTGTTTGAATAATATCCACCAAACTTTTCATAATACGTCAGAGAACTCATGTTTTATCTCATGACCTAAACAGAAGAAATCTATATTCTTACTTATTACTCAAAAATTTAATTACCTAACTATAGTAGCAGATTCATTAATATAAAAAGAAATAAAAGTAGCCACATCACATTTTGTATTTATTTTTGAGACCTTGGAAAACAAATCCTTTCTCTTCTATTCAAATCTCAGGTATTTTTTAACAAACCTATCAAAAGCTAACAAAATGTCCTCAGAACATCCACACACGTACATACAGTACAAAAATATTGAAGTGTATGCGCAGAATTTGGCGACTACAAAGACATAAAAGCACTTTAAGACTGCAAATATTGAGAAAACTTTTCAAAAGACACTACTTTTCATTTTTTGCCAGCTCCTACCCAGCCACTTGAGAACGAACAAGATCTAAAATGTGGGAGGTTCTCAAAGCAACATGAGAGCAAAATGAGGGGCGTCCCTCCTTTCAGCTGTCCTAAACATTTCTTTCTTATACATACTCAATCTGTGAATCTTGCAACTAATAATGATAAAAATGCAGCTTTTATTTGGATTTTAACCAAAATACATATCATATGCTTGTAGTATAACTGACAAAAGGACTGGGGAGGAGAAGAGATAAAACACGTACACATAAAACCAGGAGGAACTGATACATAAATTCTGGTTAAATAGAAACCTGCACATTGAATTACCTACAGGTTTCAACTATTCTATAGGTTGCACACAAATGAAATGCCACCTAGTACGGATCAAAGAACATTGGTACACAACTAACTGCAAAAATACCACTCAAAAATGGATCGTGGCATTCTACACTGCACGTTAACAGCAATTGATACCTGAGGTGATAAAAGTCCCATCAATTTTGATCAAGTAAAAAAAAACAAGAAAAAAAAACCTACTTGAAGACTTAAAGTAATAGCCAGAATATCTGTGGATTGGGAAAGAAAAGATTGCATCTAATGACAAAAATTAAATTATCCCAATTGTTTTTTCCTGACTTCAGCATAGGTGCTGGTCTATTTTTCCACCTGCACTTGACCACTTCTAACCTGTTTCCTTCCAGGTGCTTGTTCATAACACTACTTTGAACCAAGAGCAACATGCATTCTAATTCAGGATAGAATACTTAGAAAATTAAGATACCAGCAAGTAAAAAGCATTTAATCTTTGGATCAGAACCAAATCCAGCTCATACAATAATCCCACAATTTCTAAATCCAGTATAAAGAAAGAGTCAGAAGTTTACAGGTGATACTCATGAATGAGAAAGTCTTGGGAAGAGCAAACAGGTTCATTCTTTTGCACTCGCCATTAGATTGGCTTCAGCACAACATTAAGTTGCATCAAAGAGCTTAATAGTAAGTCAGAAAGAGATAAAAGGGATACTACATGCAGAAAGCAGTATGGAAAAAAAATCCCGTTGTTTGTAGGATCAAGGGGCAAAAGACTGCCTAAAATATCACTTCTCTTCCCCCACAGGTGTAACTCTGGCAGAAATATTGTACTGAAATAAAGAAAAAAGAAATGGTGGAAAAACAAGGTAGCAATTCTGAAAGCAGGAGAATTTTTATAGGAAATGGCACATTACTACAAACCTATTCCAGTAACCATAAATCGAATGTATTTTATACTGAAAACAAAATTCAGCCATTTGGAGCAATTTCTCTATAAAGAGTAAATTTCTCTATAAAGTACTTTTTATGGTTTACAATGAGATGGAGTACATGAAAAAAGAAATTTCTACTTCACAACTTAGTTTTCAAATATACATTGAATGCAAAATTTCTTCATGGTTTAAATTAATATAAAGGCATAACAGCTTCAAGCACCCTCCCTATCACTCATATAACAGAAGACAACAAACCCGGCTAAGGATCCTTCCAGACTGGTCTCCCATTTCTTGCACAAGGTCAAAAATTTGGAAATTCCAATTGTTCATTTTCTCCATCAGTGAATCGTGTTCTGTTATCATCGTTTCTAATTTAGGACTCTGCACCACCTGCGTAAGAGTAAGAGACTTAATTACCTCTAAAATAAGAATGAAAACTAATTCGCCAACAATATTGACCAAAAAAACCCTATGAAAATTATAAATCATTATTGAATTTATTGAATGGTGCCATATCTGTGGCCATGAGAAAATAATAAATCAGCAGTACAAGTAACACTGGACTTTTCATATTTGGGGAAAGCTTCCTGAGATGGTGATCATTATTTTATCATCATCATAATCTTTAAAGCAAACTGAGTTAATAAAACAAAGCAAAAATGCATAGGGTACCAAAACGTATACTGAGATTTGAAAATTCCTTAGCTGAACTACCTTTAAAAAAGTGTTGTGAAGATTCAAAATATATCAGTAAAGCTTAAGAAACACTTTGTCTTCTTGCACTTCCAATACACTGCATTGTGTGAACATTGATAGTTTCACTGAAACTGCCACGTACTTCATAAACTTCCAGGAGAAAATACTCGTCAATTAGTATTTAAACGTACTATCTACATTAACTCTACACAAATTAATTTTAATGAACAAAAATTCATGCAGTTCACTATCTTGTCATTTGCTAGTGAAATTTATGCAACACAGAAATATCGTACTATTAATTGTAAACTTAAAAAAAAAATGGTGATGTACCATTTCCCTTCAGACGTGACAGTTATTAGCAATGCAAAAACCTCTTTACAGCATGTTTCAACTGATAAAGAAACTCTACTGACATAGGTTACTTCAAGTTCTTTTGTAATTGCATACTTACAAGTGGATTATTTTGTGTTTGAGTAATTATTTCCTTCTTTTCATCTTTTGTCTCCTCTGTATGGTGGAAAGACTCTTTTGAGAGACTAGCGCTTCCAACTTCACCTTAAAGAAAATAATTAGATAATTACTATACCAATAATTTATTTGTAAATACTAATGCCTAATAATTTAATTTATACAGATCTCTTCACAAAATAAATAGCTTGTTTCTAAACCAATTATTTAAGAATTTAAAAACAAGAAGTTGTAAAGGAGGAAATCTATTACAAAATATATTTGAAGATATAGAAAAGGTAGCACGACTTTTTACTTGCACAAATAGTTTCAGTGTTAAGTTTAGCTGAGATGGCAGAGACATTTTGAAATACTGAATACAGGTCTATGAAGGTACAACTGGTAGTCTATTATTCTTATTCTGAAATAGTCAATATTTTAGATTACATCAACCATATCAAGTGAAATAAAATATATGGATAGACATTACTTAAAAATTATAGTACAATTTAATTTAGAAATAGAAAAATATTAATTTAATTGGCTTTGGAAAAAAAAACAAAAAAACACAAGTATTTATGTATTTTCAACATCCCACCTGATTTTTTGTCTTTATATTCTGCAAATTCTTCCTCTAGCGATGGAATAGGCTTGAGTATCTGACGTCCACAGCTTACAGAATACATGAAATATATTTAAAACATTCAGTATTTTTCTTCTTTTGCTATTGCTGCGTTCTACTGAAACATATCTGCAAATTACTTTTCTTTAAAAGGTATGCTTTTCAAGGATCCTCCATCACATGACCATGAGTACTTTCTCTATTTAGATATACAAATTTAACTTGTACTTTGAAAATCATCAGCTATCACCTCCTCTGGACTCACCTACACAAATTAACAAAGTAAGGCTAATTGTTTAGAAAGTGTTTAGACATACAGAATTAAGATCCCAAGCAGGAAATAATTCTGTAACATCTGTTAAAGACTGTTACTCTACAGTACTGTTGCCCTTCCTACCACTTCAGTTCAATTGCGCACAGGCAGCATTCTTCAGTTCCCTGGGCAACACAGTTACAAATTATTACCATATGCCTTTTTTTCCATACTAATAAATAATAGAGATTGTTATTTTTCTTTTCTTTTTTTTTTGTTTTTGAAAATATGATTAATATTTTCAACACACTGAGTTAGTGAAAATGTAACAGTTTACAGTACCTGCTACACACATAACCCACGGGTGTTTTAACTTGCTGCTGATAATCTGAAGAACTAAATGTGTGTGCCGGAGGCTTATTGATGTTAATGCTTGGTTTTGTAAGAAAATCAGCAGTATCAGGAAATTCTATAGGTGACCAGCTGCCACTGGAGACAGATCCATGAGTAGGTGAACCCACTGGACTCAGGCCGGGAGAAGCACCTTCCAAAACAAACATAACATTGGGATCAGATTACAGTAAAAACACTTCTGTTTAGAAAGACTGGAATTGAACAAGAACTTTTATAAATTGTAAAGAACGTGGCAGTAAATATACATAGATCAGCAAGATTTATTCCAAGTTTTGAGAGTTACTAATATTCCGCACACTCTAGGTCACACATCTGAAGCACCAGTCTACACAAGGTGGTACAACATCTGGCTTTGAAGGGCTTTGTTTTGTTCTTAACTTTGTTAAGCAGTTGCTGAATCTTTCCATTTCCTTTTCTGATTCAGAATTTTATATTTAAATTTTTCAGAACAAACGAGCAAAAAAAAATTCATTATTGGTAATTGGCCTGAAGAAAATCTTTTTCCTCATTGTTTTGTGATTAAGGAAAAAAAGGCTCGAGACGCTTTTAAAAACATAGCAAGAAAAAGAGTTGTAATCATGTCTTTGAAGCTAGTGATTCAAGTGGGCAGATACTGGCCATTATTAATAGTGATGTGCGTTTTCATTAATCCTATGACAATACATTCAAATCTGCCTAATAATGAACTCTAAAGAAACAGAAATGAAACAGAACAAAAATAAAACACAACCCTAAAGTTTGTTCATGGGTAATAATTCAAAATTTAAAAAACAAAACAACAACAAAATCGATCTTGCTTACATACATCCCCATTCTTGTGGAAAAAACTAAGCTTACTTCAAGAAATCCAGGAAAGAAAGCCCGTAAAATCATACTTTGATTACTATATACCTGATGTGAATTTAAAACAAAATTTTGTATTTAGCCAACATATCAGTTCTCCCCTTTGCAAAAATTTACAAAAGAAGTTTTCTATGAGTGCACAAAGTGAATTATAGCCATTGTAAACAAACTTATCAAAAAGAAAAAATTGCCCTTTGCCAAAGGCTCAAAGAGCAAAATAATCTTAATCTAAGTGTGCTGTGAGTGTCCCATAGCTGAATTACTTATTCTCCTGCAAATTACAAAACAAAAATTCGATCACAATTATTGTGATTATGCACCGCATGTTAACAAATTACTAAAAGTATATGCAGTAGGCATCAATTGCCCTTACATAAGGGATGTGTAGGTTATACATTTCAAACATATCACAGGCAACCCCGAGTCGACTCACAAGCCTTAAGAGTAGAAATTAAGTTTTGGTGCTCTAAAGGACAATTTTTAAGTCCACAGTGTCTAAATAACATTGTTCTATTACAAAAAGCTATAGTAAAAGAAAGAAGAAAAAAAGGGTTCCTTATTAAGGTATGCGAACTGTACAATTTTTAACAATTACCAACTAGGCCAAATACAACATTTTGCAGATTCATAGTGTTAGACAAATATTTGAACTTTATACAAAGTTGATGTTAACTGTAGTTTTGAGCAATCTTAGAAGGAGATGAAAAATATGTATGAAGTATATTTTTAGAAGATAAGAACATGTTGATGTAATGTTAGTGTTACATTTGCATGAAAAATAACTTCAAAAAAATTGCAATGCAAGATGTACTTACTACTTTGTGCAATTTATACAGCCTGGTGGCAGGATGTCAATCTTACCTGCTCGTCTGGAACCTATATGGTGAGCCAGCGTCAAAGATGATGATCTCTGTTTTGGTATCGTCAACAGGTTTGCACCAAAAGACCCATTTGAATGAGATCCTTGGCTGAATTATAAAGAAACAAGGAAATCAAAACCAGAAGTCCAACTACAAGAATTTTCCTTCTTTCCTACCTTGTATTCTGCCATTATTGAATAAAATGCTTGCAAGATCTCTAGACTGCTCTGATATGGTTCCATTACCATTCAAAAAAAGAAAGTACTAGAAAGAAATCAAATTCAAGATCAGATAGACAACGTACCACACAGAATAGTAAAAAACTTATACGTACTGTGCAAAAGCAATAGAAAACATTATGTAGTACTAAAATGGCCCAGTGAGCGCATTCAGACAACTTGCCACACCATTTATTTCCTAAAATTGTATCTACTTTTTTTGAACATTGTCTAGAAAGGGTCCAATATCCATCTGAGCAATAATATTTGTTTATCAACTAGACTTCTCTGCAGGGCACTGAACAATTCTTTTATAACCATTTGTTTTTTAAGGAATACTATGGGAATTGGAATTTGCTGAATCATTACGTTTTGCATAACTCCTTAAAATCCCACTGCTAAATGTTACACAGTGATTGTGAATTTATTCATTAGTGATAATCTCAGATACAACACTGTGTGCTTTAACAAAGCAGGCTACTTTCTAATAGGTCTAAAAGCTTTTAAAACAATGTTTACATTGAAAATGCAATCTTATGCAGCTACAGCCTGCTTCTCAAGTAATTAAAGTAATTAAATATCTTAAAAACAATGCTGCTTTTAACTGTCAACTCCAATAGTTGTATTGTTAACCTGATTGATAAGTTATGCCATCTGCTGTTGCAGACCTGGAATTACACTCCTAAATTCCAATTAAACATTTCCTCCAGTAGACAAAAATGTGATGTGCAATTAAAAGCAACTTGTACGCATGTAATCTCCAGTGAAAATAATTTATGTGATATAATTCTTTTGTTTTAGAATGGGAAAATAATATTTATTCAAACATCTTTAGTCTTCTTTTGTCAGATTTCAAAGAAAAGTCAAACAATTATTTACCCAATCTCCTATTTTTTTATATATAAAAAATTAGAGAATTAGATATTAGAATTAGGTATAAAAAAGTTAGAGAATAAAGACAGATTTATTATGTTGAAATTTAATGCTGACTTACTAGGAAAACTTTAAAAGTTGTTCAAGTTGATTCAGTTTTGACAGTGAATTTTTTTGCCATTTGTAAACTGTTCAGCTTTCATGACATGTTCCCTTTTAAAGCATATAAAATTTTTACATCAGTACTTAGTGTAGGAATACTAACAAGCAAGGTCAGTTCACCTCAAATTAGTTTAAATAAAACTAATTTTAACCAAATCAAGAGAACAGGTCTTAAGAGTTGATTTTGAGCACTGTCTTGATAAATGAAGAAAATTTTTCAACATTTAATCAATTTTTAGAACAGTAGGTTATAGTATCATTGTGTAATGTATTATCTTTGTGAACTCAGCTAAAATTCAGTTGAAAGCAGCCACTATATGTAAAAAAATATTCTGATTTTTCATAAGCTTTCCTCCTAGCAAAATTTCCTACTTCACTCTCCCTTTTTACTATTATTACTTTAAAATTGAATATTATCTTGATAAACAAACTATTGGACATGTGCATATAATCTTTCACTTAGTAATTATCAAATATCACTCTTACTCACATTTTCTTTTAAGAAGTCACCTATTTACTTTCTTTATCATCTACGCAAAAACAATTCTTAACAGGTGCAACTACACAATAAGATCTTTTTAAATGATTTTAATGAGTTCCATGACAATTTCAAACGTCTATTGCACTTTTCTCAAGACACTGAGCAAAACTATAAGAAAAGTTAAACAAAAAGAAGACAGAATATTAACTTTATTTATAATTCAAAATACATTGTTGATTTTAGAAACAAAAGTTTGTTTTTAGTTGTTTTTTTTGTTTGTTTGTTTGTTTTGCATTATACCAATTAGAAAGTTTTCTTAGTATGCCTTAATGCCTGCTTGATAAGTGTATGAATAATAAATGCTGCAATACACACATGCAACAGTGGCTACCAAACGCAAGAATGTCACATAATCCTTTTAATTAGGAAACAGATTTTCAATATTTTTAAAATATGTATCACTTTCAAATTTCAACTAAAAGGAGAAAGAGGAAGTCAGTAATAATTTAGAGGTTATACAGTTGCAAAACAAAGTAACCTATTTTGACTAATTTTTTGGTTCCTACTAAAACTGATATTCAGTCCCAGTCGCTATGATGGTGCAAACCATTCAGCCTCAAAATGACTTAATTTCTACTTGAGGCCAGAGTTATAAAAGTATTGCATATTATTAAGCTGTCAGAATTTGAAGACATAATTTAAGTAGAAGATTTTACATTAGATACTTACACCATTACAGATACGAACATTTTTGAAAGGCAACGTTTATTATTCTACCCTTAAAATCCTGTTAGGTGCTTACCTTGACACATTATAGTCCTGATGAGATCTCTTACTGTTACTCCGTTCCCATTTAGAAGATGGTGACTCTATAGGCGGAATACCAGAAACTCCTGAAGATCGTCTCAGCTGTGGTGTTGGCAGGCTATTCCTGCTAATTAATCCCTGTTGAATAATTTCATTATAGTTGAAATTGATGTAATTGAAATTAGATACTAAGACTGTATTTTTTTCTTACTGTAGATAGTCTTTATCACTACTGTTGTTTATGGTAAAATAAGAAGCACGGTATTTCATCTTCACTCTTAATGATCAAGAAAATCAAAAAGATGTATTCAAAAATTATATATAGCTTATTACAAATAGTTATGTTTTGTTGGTGGTGGTTTTGTTGTTTTATTTTTCTTCTTTTGTTTGTTTGAAATGAATGTATCTGAAGGTACCTGTGCTTTGAAATTCACATGGTTCAACAATTACTCCTCAATTGCTTCCAGAAATTGAGATCTTGTAGAGACAGCCAATTGTTGTAGGGCTATGGGTGACTTTTCTATTCAGTTCAATCACACAGCTACAGAATCAGCTTTCCAGCACCCAGAATAACCCCAGATTTCAGTAACTCAGATAAAAAATATTGACATATGTTGTGAAAAATAAAGATGACACAGGGCCAAGCTCTGGTACATCGAGGCTCCCTCTCTGTTTCCCCACCAGTCTCATAGCACTAAGGAGGCTTCCCACACACCCCTCCACTCCCAGCCCTGAAGCTGTGCTGCTGTAGACACGCTGTAGCCCAAAAACAGAGAATCACTTTTGTGATTGTCAAAGGGTCCTATATGTAAATAACTCAGGACTTACTAGCTCTGCCTTACTGAACTACACTCAGAAATGTATAGCAACATTTAAACAGTAACTAAGAGAATCAAGTAATAAAAATGATAGGATCATTGAACCTAAACTGCAAAGCTAGTTTAGATCTGGCTTATCCACATTTATTGCTCATGAAACCTATATTGTATGTATTGTATATACTATGTATTGTATTCTAACTAAATTTAAGAAATCTGTCTACAATCCACTTGGTTAACTCAACCTTTGATATGTCCATTCAACCTGGGGAGGAAGGTACCGTTCCACATAACTGAGATAAATGGAAACAAACCTTGCTAAGAAAAAACAACAACAACAACAACAAAAAACACGCCAAGAAAAAAATATTTTGAACAAAGAATTTTAAAGGAACATTTGCAGTATTGAGTAAGGTCTGCAGGATCATGTATGAGGACAAGGTGACCCTCAGATACTAACTTCTAAAGGTCTAGCAGAAATTATGACTTCACAGTTTTAAGTTTCATCGAGTGGTCAAAGATCTTACCTCACTCACTACCATATACTTCATATAATGGAAAAGTGCTAACACAAAAAATTAGTTTCTGACCCCAAAACGTTGGACTGCTCTGAGTCCTTGATATAAGATGTACTTTGACCCTGTTTGCTTTGCTGCAAAAAGCAATAGTCACAGGCAGAAAGGTGAAACTGTACAAGCAGAACAAGGCCACTATCTCCACAAAAACCTGCAGTAGCCCTTAACCAGCCCTAATGTATTCTGTCAAATTAGACAAACCAGTTACAGCAATGCTGCACCAGAGCAACAAAATATTCATATGGGCAGGCAGTGAAAGTGTTAATTAAGCCACTCTTGCAGAGTGATATGCTATGCAGAAGTTAAGCAAACAAAATCAAAGGCAGAGCTGAAGTCAGTCAAATATGTGCTGGAAAAGCTACATGCTGGAAGCAGTTAGGTAGGCAGCAAGGGTATGCAGCACCTGCAAATTGTCTAAGAAAAATAGAATGGACTGATGCCTTAAGATAATCTCCAAGAAAACAGAGAAAATAGCTAAAACTGTAAAGCAAGACTCAAAAATTCCTCTAGGTTGGGCATTTAGCCCAGAAAAGGCAGCAAGTTGTCTGAGCCCAGACTTTGGTCGCAACATTGAGCACTCTGCGCTGTCAGGCTTATAAAGGACTTCTGTGTCAGTAGACTCTCTTGCAACACGGGGAACACAGCTGAAAATCCATGACAGTAGAGCAGAAAAGTCTACTCCCTGAAACAAGCACACATGTCAGCATAATACTGAAAGAAGGCTCCAGCACATGCACTGAATCTGGCTTGTGATCCAGTTTATCCGACCCCAAGATACTAAGCCAGCAATCTGGCCAGTTTGGGACAACCTGCCAACTGTCTGGAAATGAAAGTAACACAGTGCAAGGATTACTTTTTCTAGACATATATATGTATATTTGAATGGCAACACACACACGGTGACAATGAAAAAGTAATTTGACCTTGAGTGGCTTTCGATCTCCTTTTTCAGCAGGATCGTCTACTTCAGGACAGGGGAAGAAACCAGGAAATGGTGTGAATGGATTAGCCTTTGGCCTGCATGTGCCTGAGAAAGCACCAATCAAACTATTAATGCTTCGAAGGGAAGAAATCACTTGCGGTGGAAGGGATGGGTCAGTCAGGAGGTCTGTTAGCATGCTCCGAGCCTCATTTAGTACTGAAAGATCAACTCCAGTTCCACTGCCAGCATTCTAAAATAGATGGAATTGTTGTAAACTATTAACATGTCAAAACATTTAACCTTGCTATAAATTTTAAGTATCCTATCTACTGCAAAATATTTTTGTTTTAAAGAAAAAATACACATAGACATACTAACAAAGCAATGTTTAGTAGTATTTCTCACACATATAAGAAAAATTCTCAAAATTCAACACTAGCTACCAGTTATTTTTTCTCTTTTAAAAATAAAGATCCTATCCCAGTTCTTACTTCAATTTTTTATTACTTTGTCTTAGAAGCAAAATTAATACTCGACATCCTCCAGTAATGGCAACAGAAACTTTGGTGACTAAACTGTTGTAAGATTCTTGCAGAGGTAAAATTTCCACAGCATTGCTATCAGTGTTATTTCTATTTATATTGAAACAAATCCTAAAAATTGTCTCAAAAACATCATTAGTGTCATTTGCTTTTATTTGGCACAGCTCCCTGAACAGGAGCAGGAATAGCTAATTAGATGCCAGCATTAACACAAGAAAGAGTGAGAAACAAACATTCAGGAAAAGAGGTCAGATCCTGGTAGGTCTGAGTTTTCTAACATCTGTGGGGAATCACTCCCTAATCTGATGCTAATGAACATTTTAAAGGACAATCAATCAATCAATATGCAAGCAAAGTTTCTCCCATCTTAGCTGGGTTTGATACTGCTCTCATGTACACCACAGGAAGCAGAGCCCTGTCAACTTCCTCTGACTGCTACATATCAAATCACTGCTATGTAGATACAATAAACTAGAGTATTAGAACAGCTTAGGTAACTAAAACTTCTGTACTCAGTCAAATTTCATCAAAGAATAATTAGATTCATAACACACTGACCTGGTAGTAGGGCTTGTACCACTGCTTCAAATCCCAATCCCAAAGTATCATCTGTAATAAAGAAGAGTAACAGCTGATATGTTAATGCTTAAAAACAAAAATAGAATAAAAATTCCTTATGTGGTACAATACTTTTTTCTTTTTTTTTTTTTTTCCAAATGAAACTGAGACTATTTTCTCTGTTAATGCTAAAATCCTTAAGAAATGTCTAAATAAATTCCTATGCAACAGGGATCTTTTGACAACGGACAAAACTATATGTATTTACTTCAATATTTCTAAGTTTTTGATAAAACGTTAAGATCTAAAATAAAGCATCTAAGTCTATTCATCTAGGCTTGTAAAAGTCAATCTATTCTAAAATCCAATATATTTTATAAATACAGTTATCACAAGAACAAGTATCCAGCTACTAAACTCAGGAAACGAAAAAATATACATTTTTTTCTTCCTCAAACTATAAAATAAATACATTTCCATCCTTCAGGATATGTGCTGTGCTAGGCTTAGCAAATCTCATAATGGAACTTCCTACATGAACAGCAGAAGCACAGAGCAAAAAAAAATTAATACAGTAGGCAAATCCCAATGTCGAAGTTAATTTACAGCTAAATCTTGTGTCTAATAAAATAAATCGCTGCAATAAGCTCAAAACTGAAAAACAGAAGTTACTGGATATATTTTGTATTGGATAATTTACAAATTCATATAATTTGTTGAATATTTAAAACAGCTTGTGAACAAAAAGTTAGGAAAAAAGGAAGACGTTTTCTTTAAACTAAAACTTATTACTGTATTAAAATCTAATAAAGATCTATGGGGAGGGGGAAAAAATCAATAAGAATTTGTCAAGAAAATATTCAAAAAGAAGCCACTTAAAGATTTCCACTGGTTTTGCATACACTGAATTATGGTCAGGTAAAGCACTGTAGGACTGATCCTACTGTTTTCATTTATGCTCTTTTATAATTTCAATTCTAGAATCATTACGCAGTTTGTAAACACACATGAGCAAGAACTTTGCAACAGCTGATAGATGGAAACTAGGAATTTTGCAGTGGGATGCATATTTAGGCAAGCTTTGCTAAATAAATTTTATATACATATATTTCATACACACACACACACACAAAATATTGATCATAATCTAGCAACAAAACCGCCTCTCTAGTTTCTCTATCTTCTTGTCCAATAAAATTTGGACTCAACTGATGGATTAGAGTCAACCGTGGGAATCTACAGTCTTATGAATCATACTCTGACCATAAGTTATTTCTGTTGTAGATAAAAATTACAAAATACTGTAGATGATTCATTATTTGGGAATATTTTGTTCATTTCTGTTAAAGGAGAGTCAGACAGAATCCTGAAGGTAAGGAAGCTGAGGTATTGTGGCAGAGATGAAAAGTGGACAATCTAGGAAAAGCCCCTTGACTTAATAATTTCTAAAAAGAGAAGAAAAAGGGAGAATAGTTATCTGGGATAGGCATACGTATGACCGGGTCCATGAACAGGAGAAGTTGTGTAACACAGCTAACTACACCAGTGTCTGTGCTAATATCACTGCTATTAGCCTCTCAGAAGTAACAATGACTACCACACTAAACTGTGAAATGAGAGATATGCAGCAAAAAACACCCTACAGCTGAGAAATCAAGCCATCCGTGCCACCTTGTCCACATACTCTCCCAGACCATATCTCATTACTGAGACTTAGTACTGGCTCATTTTTATGTGCTTTGTCTCCAACATTAAAATATTCAAGTAAATTCCAAAAATATGCTGATACACAGTGATATTAGAGCAACACACATCTTGACAGTACGTGCATTGTCCTACATGTACTCTTCCAAACTTACATGCAAACCGACCAAATGACCATTCTGAATGATATTGGCTCTATCTGAACTGATTCATACGTGTTTTCTGAGTCCTATTTTCACAATAACAATTGCTAATCTTTCGGTAGAAATCGAATACATTGCATCAATTGTTTGCCCACCATTGAGAACTTTGGTAGTAGCTGTGTGAAATGTCCATCATATGCATTCAGCATCACTAGTCACATTAAATTACAACAGGCAATCTGAAACCGTAGGGTTTTTGTATTTCCCTACTCTGTAAATATAATGAAATACAACATCTATGATGACAATGCCTAAAGTAAATTCATTTCGTTGATTGATTTGCTTACTTTAGGAAATGTAAATAAAATCATTTTTCTATTTGGTTTTATCTAATAAGACAGCATGGATTTCACAGCTCATGGCAGTCTATACCAGCTATATTAATACTTCATTCTCTTAAAAATCTGATAGAGAATACAGCTTAGAACTTCCTTTTCTTCCCAGAGCCATTGAAACAGAAACATTTCTGTAAGCTCCGTATAGAAAGCACTGTACTATCGTCATTCATTAAAAAAAAAAAAAAAAAAAAAAAAAAAAAAAAAAAAAAAAAAAAAA
>JAOWBP010053008.1:28023-49156 GCA_028571105.1 Tragopan temminckii
ACCTCAGGTTAAAAACAATATCTGTATTTTTAAAAAGCATTTGCTTTCAGGAGGAGTGTTTTGTTACTTTCTGCTTGAATATGATTATGAATCTACCAGCCAAATAGCTTCACGAAACCCACCAAAACCACAAAAGAACGTCAGCAACACAATCTGAAGATACTATCAGCTTCAAGTACGTCAACGGCGCTCACTTAATTTTTCAGTGAGCAAAAAATAAAAACAACATACAAGGAATGAAATTCAGATGTCTGCTATGTTCCAAAAGCGTTCAGTCTTTCTGACTTCTTAACAGCCACTAAATTACCATGGTAGAGCGAGGTTCTAATTATTCTCTGATAAATTAATTCATTTTCACAACAAAACAGGCACTCACAAACAAAAACAAAGACAACTCTTTTTTCCCTTTCTTCCACCTATAGTTACAGAGCACAAATAAGGTACCAATGTCCTTGCCTCCTAGTTCATACTTTGCAGTCCTGAAAATTTTTCTGCTTATTTTTATAGGTGAGAGCTATGTTTGAATTTGTTCCTCCAAAACTAACAGTTCTTTCCTGGGGCAAACACAATGTTCCACGCTGGCACTTGTCCAGCAGAAGGTGTAGAAAGTGTCAATGAAGGAATGCAGGCTGCACAGCAGCAGTACCTAGGCAAGGGCAACACCTGCAGGTTCCTCTCCTCTTTTGTTACCTTCACAAGGACGCTAGTTAGCACCATGTTTAAATTTATTAAGACATCCACTCGCTATGATAACTGAAGATGGCTAACTGCTTAAGCATGTGCATAGGCTGAGAACAGCCATATTACATGAAGTAAGATTGACCCAAAAATCAAGAGCTCAAGGGTTTGAGGTTTTTAAAATTAGTCTAGCTACCACAGCCTCATTAAACAACCCCCTTCTAAAAACCTAAACATACAAGATGACTCTTAGCTGTCAGTGATGAGCAGTACAGTAGTGACAAACACTGTCTAGCCATACCCATGCATCTGATTAGCACCAGAACATGTCTGTTCTGATAAAGGTACCAAACCTTTAACTGCAGATGTTTTTACTAACACAACAGTTTTCTTCTCTGTGTGTACACAAATGTGTACATACCTGTAAGTACACACACTCATATATAAGCTGTTCGGGTAAGTTCTGGAGGACAGATCTATCGGACTAAAAGTTCAAAGACTTCCTTTCTGCTTTAGCACCATCGTAGTAGAGAAACAACCTCAAAATCTGAGAAGCATAAACTATTCATTGCTACCACTAAAACTTCTGTCCTACACCCACCCAGTGCACACAAGGAACAACAATGCGCACTGTTCACTCAAAACCTACTTCCAGTGCAAATCATGGTTTGATATTTTAAATGGGATAGCAGCATTTCATACACAATTTCATTTAAACGAAAAGCTTCACAGCTCGGATTCATGATTGAAAATTTTCTATTTTCATTTAAACCAGAAGATTCAAGCTTTGTCACCAATTTCAATTTCCTCAGCAAAGGACCTAAAATAGTTTTGAAGTAACAGAACACAGGTTCATCTCTGTGTTACCAACAGGTTATTATTATTCGTTTTTGTTCACTATACATCATCATTAATTGAAAGCCTAATCTCCTGAGAGATGATAGGTGTATTGTTTTGCCACAGCTACCAGGCTACCATCGTGCATGTTAACTGTAACACTTCCATCTGGCACATTCTGAAGTAATTAAAATAACCTGATTAAACCTGTAGGCACGATCTCTTCCACTAAGCACAGTGAAAAACTGCAGTTGCCCAAACAGTTAATATTTTTCCATGGTAAATACAACTTGGTATAATTCTGTTCTACCCAAATCCTTACAAATTAATAATGAAAGGGAATTATCACCTTATCTTAGATGCTGAAAATAGGCCACAAGGTGGCACTCACATCCAGAAAGCCTCCCCCTCCAAAAAACTTGGAGAGAAAGGAACAGAAACCAGTAGTGTTCGTCCTCTGCAGAACTGACGTGGTTTTAGGGACAAAGGGGGGAGGGGGGCAGCTTTAAAGGTTATCACAGCTGACAAATCTTGCTTCTTCACAAACACTTTTCTGCTTAAGGAAGAATCTACTTTTTCCCATTCTATCAGAAACTACCTATCGGCTACACTTAATGTCTCTTACTATGTCTACTTACTATGTACCACACTCAATTCAGTTAGCTTAAGGCCATGCATTGCAACTGCATTTCGAAATAGTAAAAAGGCAGTATCTCTGGAATTACTATTTTTGAGAACTTGGTAGTCAAAATTTTAATTGATTATTGTGGATTGTCAACAAAGGTTACAAAGAATTGCACTGATCTTTGAGCAGAATGAGAGTAAAAGGGATATGGTTTATTTTAACTTAATGTGAACAGACCTTCAAATACGTCTCAGGCAGAGCCTCAGCAATTTTTGATTTTGCAACCATTGGACCTGTTGCAGAAAGATTCATACTCTGAAATACAAAGATTTTGTAACCCACTTGCATGTAACATTCTTCTTTATCTCCTCTAACAAGAAACACCTGAAGAGGAACTTGAGTCACAGCAGTTCCGAGTTACAGATCACATACTTAAGCCTCTGAGCATCAATTTGCAGTGCCAACACTACAGAAGCCACACCACTGGAAGCTAACAGTGCTGTGGGCTGTGATAATGCTGATGAACTTTGGGTGAGGTGATAAAATTATGGCTTTCCATTCTCCATGAGCACATACACCAGATTACCAATCAGCCTGCAGGATGAGTTCTCATCTCAGCCTGACTACTCCTAGAGGCTCCCAGTTCATCCAAAGAACAATAATCACACTGTCTTGTTTTCATATAACAGCTTGTCAGGCTGAGTGGGGTTTTGAAGGAAAGTTACTACTACAACAAAACAATTAAAAACAAACAACAATGAAAAAAGGTACAAATGTACTACAGTACTACGTGTTCATTAACAATTGGGGTCTGTATTATGCTTAAATATAATAACTGAGATCTATGTAATCTGTATAATAAATTGCAATACAGTTAAAATGAGATGAAGCAGCATACAAAAATGCGTTATGTACAAGTGGCTGTTTTGGATTTGGGCACCATCAGCTGAGACGATGGGTTTAGCTCAAACTGAAACGTGTCACTCAAGTTAAGCTATGAGTCCCAAGGAGGGAATTTTCATTGCTGGAAATGAAGTTAAAAAGCTAAAAAATAACTGTTAGTCCTTAACAACAGAGTAACTACTTAGAAGAATTAATTGCTACATTCAGATCTACGGATGTTTAGTTGCATCTGAGAAAACCTTAAGTATATATCACTTAGTGGAAACACACAGCAAAATGGGTCATTGTGCATCAGGTATTACCCTTTGTTTATACTCCTGAGGAATGCCATACAATTTGAAGCAAAGAATTTTCTAACACTATTCATAATCCATCAGTTTATGGGGACAGTTGGGGCTAGAGAGGGAGGAGGAGGGATGGGAAATAAGTGAGCAGAACAGAAAAAGCCCTGACTGTTGAATAGCAGCCTAAGAATTATCAAAACTTAAGTGTAGCACTTTGGCAAAGCACATGTTGTTAGCAACACCAGACACATCTGTTAAAAAATGTACACAGAGTAACAGCAGTAAAGGTCCTTCCTAATACAATTTACGGCATACACAGCCACAGGGACAAGCAACATTAATTTTACAAAGAAAAAGTAAGGAAAAAATATCACTCTAACGGATTGCAGTCTAAATAATCTAAAAGCAGACAAAACGTAGGAGAACACAATCAGTAAAAAATGTCAGTTTGTGGATTACTTATTAAATTATTTTTCTCTATATAGAAAGTTATTTTTCCCATCAGGGTGTAACCAGTATTTGCAGCACATGACCAGACGTGCATTTCAGAAGAGCTGAGGATGCAAAACGTGGACTTTCTTTGGATCTTCCTTGCTTGAGAGCCACAGCTCCATTTGGCTAAAATCATACTGGATGAGGAGTATTTTAAACTTCCAGAACTTTAAGCACAATAAATGCCTGTGAGTTTTACTTTTCTCAACTTAGGACCATTGAAATGTTGAACTGTACAACCCACACAAATCCATCCATATTAACGCTATGGATTGTAGATTTGTAATGTTGCTGTCTGATTGCCTAAACTAGTTACCCAGGAAGTTGCAGTTTCAGTGATGTCTTGGCATGTCTTCTAATGCTCATTCGGAAAAGAAAACTTGTCCAATTTGATACCACTCATTTACATTCCGCTCTGAATATGTTAGCAGGGACAAAGCGAGCAGAAAAATGACTTCTGACCAAGTCTTTCACTGATCAAATATAAGATTCCGAGTTGCTAGTAGCATGTGGTTGACAACACCAGGCATCAGCTCCATAAGTATTTCCATAGCAACCAAGCATAGAATTAACTAAACAATGAAACCAACACCATAGCAACTTGATTCAGAAATCAACTCTGTAAAAAATCACTTCATTCAAAAGCAAAATATATATGATACTTAAGGCATGATGATATTTCAATATCCACTAACCGTCCCATGAAAATAAAAGGGACAGGGTATATGGAGAATATTTTTGCAATCCAAACACTTATCAATTCTTGTCTCTCCATTATTTATTTATCCAAGGCTGTTAAACGTCTAATAGACTGTGAAGTATGGAGATAGCCACAGTCTTTGAAGAGAAACTGAATGTGCTTTCCTAGTTCTGAGGTCTGGATATGAGTACTGATGGGACAAGGTCACGTCTCCATCCTAAACTAAGCCGAAATCTTTCAAAGAATTATTTTCAATTTTGTAAGGAACCTAATATATACTTGCAAAGAGTCTTAATCCTACTTAATCAGTTTATTAAACTCCCATTTGATACATCAAATACTACGTGCAATGGATTTGCCTGAGCAGATAAGAACAACATGGGAACATACAGATTCTGCCTCCTAAAATGCTTTTACTACACTCCGAGACACCAGATACAAAATGCTCCTCTGCAACGCTGAAGTTTCAAGTAAGTCTTCAGCAGGCTTATTCAAACCGTTAATAATAATGCCTGCAGGTGCATAGAAAAACACTTTTTTGATTGGCTGATTTTGGTTTTTTTCCTCCTTTTGTTTTCTTTTTATTTTTAAACAAGATGATACTTCTGCTTTTCTAACCAGGAGCATCAGCAGGTCAGCCTCTGCTTTGCCTGCTACAGAAAGTTTACACTTCTCTTTTTTTTTCTCCTTTATATTTGCTCAGATTTTCCTTTCAATATTTTCAAACATTTCAAAAAGCTTTAAAAGGTGTTTTGCCTATTAAGAGAAAGTGTTTTTTGTGCTTGTGTGGGGTTTTTTTTTCCCCTCTTTATGTAGCTAAAGAAAAAAAAAAAAAAAGAAAACTGGCTAAAACCACACTTATGTCATTTCCTGTTCCTTCTAGGTTTTGTCAGACTTGCACGTCAGAGTAAAGGCCAACCAGTAATTTATGGCAACAGGGGGAGGGAGGGCAAAGGAAAAAAAGCCTGCTATGTGCAGATCCTTTAATTGCCAGTTACAAGCATTTTCCTTTGGAGCATGTGGTTCTAATCACCATCAAAGAGAAGAAATAGTGCTAGGTGGATTACAGCTCTGATCCAGTAGTTGCTCTGGTGTTCTGGCATTCTGTGCCCCTCTTACTGTCATGCAAAACCTAAAGCCATTATTAAAGTTGTGTTTGTTTTGTGAAAAGCAAAATCTAGAAACTGTTCCCAAAACATCCTTTTCATGTCTGTCTATTACATTAAAATGATGCACAGTAAAATCTAAAGCCTTTACTGGCGTATTGACACACTGCTGCTATATGTGCTGGAACAGATCAAGACAGCGACTTTAAATTTCATCTTTCTGCAATGGATGAATGTGCACAAATCTAACATTGAAGCATTTTACTGTATGCTGATATATTCTTAACACGGTAACTCAAACATTTACTAGAGATGAATTTATTTCCTCTGTTACCTTCTCTCTTTTTTTTTTGATCAAGTGTTTTTTCCACCTATTACCCTAGGGATATATGAATGGAACTCTGATCTGTTTCTTGGCAGGAAACAGCAAGAAATTATTTCATATGGCCACTAGTTGATGACGCTGGTGGTGTTTCTTAAGCACTGAGTGCAGAGTTACTGAATTTTTCACAAAGATGTTTTATCAGAACTTCATATTTGAAAATCTCATAATAATACTTACATTTCTCTATTCCCCCCAACTCGCCCTCTAAAACAAGCAGCATAAAATTAAGCTGCACAGTTTTTATACACAACTTCTCAGGGCAACCTGTTCCAGTGTCTAATTATAGATTATGCAAAGTTCCCTTTCATTTCTAATCTGTCAACCTGCTTCATTTAATGCCCCCAGATTCCTATAGTAAGGAAGCAAACAATCAGCACTGCATTTAGGCAGGCAGCTCACTGAAAGACCTGTTTTTGCAAAACATGATAGTTCTTGTCCAGCTAATTTCGTGAGGCTGTATTTTCAAAACTCCCAAGCTACTACAGAGACACAGCATCCTCTGCATAAAAAGCAAAGGAAAAAAAAAAGACCTCAAACTTTCAATTGACTGAGCACCACCACATATGTGTGTGTACACATATATGATGCTGTGTGTATAGACCTATCTACAGTGTTGTGTGTATATATACAACAATTAGTGCTATTATGTATATATACACTTATATCTTAAGATACTTTTTATTTTAAACAGAATTGCCACCAATTACAAGCTTCACACAGATCAGCGACGTTCCCTTTCATCCAATCAAGGAAGATGATGACTTAAGTCAGAAGAAAGGAGTCAAGAAGTCAGAGAAGATATTACATCATAGAATTATATACACACACACACACACATCGGTGTAGTGCTGAGGTTGGAAGTTATATATGGGGATTGAATTAACAGAATTCTCTGTTGCTCAAACTAAAGAATTAAAAGTAATAGTTTTAAAACAGATGAGAGACTGTAATTATCAGTCTGATTATAAGAGTATTTGGGTCAGTAAATGTTAAATTTGCATTAAAAAAAGTACTCTAATGGACAAGTTTCTGGTTGCAGTGCCAGGAAATATGAGACCTCTCGGAAAAAATACGGAAATTCTGAACAAGGTAATACAGATTGCTGACAGAAATAGAGAAAAATGAGGGAATGCAAATTGCAACATTTCATAGAAAGTGCCATTTTATTTCTCTGTACTGAATTCACGCTAAGTAGTACTTGAGTTGACCTCTCCGCCTAAGAGGATGGAGGAAGATGTCATTATTTTAAAGCATTAGTAAAAGACTAACTCAAATAAAACTGCATTGCGAGATCCACTACATCCCTCAAATGCTGAGCCCTGCACAGATAAATGTTTATGCCACACTCATTTTGCAAGTGCAACACTAATAAAGAAATGTCAGTGCAATGGGAGGGCGATGTGCCTAATTCCACCTTGCCTCATGATAAACCCACGATGATTTTTATGAGTGAAATTGATAAGCCTGCCCCTTTCCCAGAAAAAAAAAAGACTTGAAATGTATCGAGATGAGTTGATTTTAAAAATACTCAGTTAACAAAAAACTTATTTTTCATTTTGATAGAGTGACTCAGGTGGAGAAAATAATAAGAAAGAAGGAGGTCAGATAGGTCAAGTATCTTCCAGTGACTGTACAATAAAAACAGTTACCCAGCCTATTCTACACAAACAGAAAAGTATTAGGATATTCTTTTAAACTGCAAACACTTAGGAAAATCATCAGAACTGTAAAAAATCCCATAAAAACCTACAAAGTACAAATTTTACAGTAAGAAAAACATTTGCCATTTGGGACAAGTATTATTTATAATACACTTCCAGCACAGCGTACCCAATAAATCCATCGAACATTACAAATGCATGCTAAGTAACTTTTCCCTGGGGAACATCACTAATTCTTCCATTTCTCTTCTTTTACAGCCTTTTGTTTATTTGCTGTGAAGTCTCATTCAGACTAAACTTTTCAAAATAGCTATTAGTAACATGAACCCAACAAGAAGAACCTGCACTGATCTGTGACCAACCTCTATCCCCTTTCCAACAAATTCACCTCTCGATTAGAATTCACCTCTCCTAGAATTTCATGTTTTGAGATTTTCTCCTTAAAGCAGAAATATCAAATTTTAAACTAACACTAACCACTGAAAAGCTATGGGATGTCAAGGTTCCCAGCACTATCTGATTAGAAAAATACTGTCATAATGAGGTGTAAAGAAAAGTTTTTACAGGAGTATACATATCAGAGCACTGTAAATGGTTATTCCATTAAATAAATAAAAACACCCTCATGAGCTTTATGAAAAAGACAAATAGTTGTATAGTTATTCATTTCTTTTAAAACCTGGGAGCTATCCAACTTAAGCTTTATGAAAAAGATTATTTTTTTGTTGTTGTTATAGTAATTAAATACACAATTCTGAAATTAATAATAGCAAATATTTTCCATGGCACTAATTTAAAATTTTTAAACCGAAACGTGGCCATTAGAACTTATTCTCTGAATATTTTAAATGTATCAATTAACTGATATCATTCAAAATGCCTATATTAATCAAATACCCTTGTGAAATACATACATATTATACTAGGAGAAAGACTAGCCAAAATAAATAATTAAATATTTATTCATACTTGGTCCAACGCATGAAAGATAAGATTTAATTATAGCAACATTCAAATGAGTAATATCTGCACAGTGAAGTACGTCACATCACACGTTGTGTCTCGCATCACAGGAAGAGAAAGCAGCAATTATACCACCTTTGAAAGAGATGCAGAAAAATGTGGGGAAGCTGTCAGAGGAAATGGACAAAAATTGGAAGAAAAACAATTAACCACAAGATGAATTCAGAGATGAATCTTTTAAATATGTAAACACTACCAAAAATCAATAGAACTTTCTTACATGGATATCATATCCAAGAAACCTACTGCACCCTGAAATAGTGCACAATGATTATGAATGAATCAGCCAATCTACTCTGATTTCCAAAAAGAAACTGTGATATGGTTTCCCATTAATGCTGTAGTAGAAATCACATTTACATGGAAAGAAAGGGATAGCTCTCTTCTGGGTTGGCCATTTGTTAAAACATATCAAATAAAGAATAACTGCAGGAATTTCACACAGAAGAAAAAATTTACCAAAAAGACACTTCCTCAAAGAAACTTAAGCAGAAAACTAGGTTCTTATTGCCAGGAAATATCAAGAATATCAGCCAAGAAAGAGATCTTGAAGTAATTTGCATCAGCACTGTGCTCAAATATTTGAAAAGAAACATCAAACGATACAGAAAAGCCACTGTCACTACATAACAGTCACACTAGGTGACACGGTCTTAGAGCAGTCACAGGCACGTGTTGTGGGTTGGACTAGATGATCTTACTCATCTTTTCAACCTTAATGATTCTATTCTATGAATTTACTTTTGTCCACTGCAAATAGCATAATTTAAGGTTAAACTACTTCAATTTAAGCAGCAATGTTTTGAAGTAACGATAACCAAAATGATCAATATTATTTGGCATAAAAAGTAGTGTTGACTAGATACAAAGCAATTCCCTCTTCACTCCAATTTGATAACAGTGGAATTGGAAATAGCTGACACATATCCTTATATATAATGGATTCTATTGAAAATGAAGATTATTGAACATAAAGATATTTTACAGACCAAATGTTTCAAACAAAAGCATGAGATTAAAGTAGACCATAAACTCTGAATTACAAAAATACATTTACAGATCCATGTCTGAAATATACAGAAAGAAGAAAAAGTAAATAGTTAAGAAAAACAAGATAATACTGATAATATTGATCTTATCTTGCTTTTCATAACTATTTTTTCTCTTCTCTCTCGCTTCCCAATGTGTCTGCTCATACTGTCTAACTTTGTTGTGCTTCTTTCTGCCAAGGACAGTCAGCTGGCCTATAAGGGCAATTAGATCAGCAAGACATAGGCTAATTGCCATAAGTATTACGAGAGATTCTGACCTAGAGATCAGTCAGTAGGAAGTGGATGGTAGGAAAAACAAATAAATGGACCATAAATCTCTCAAATTTTGAGGGAGAGAGACTAAAAAAAGACCCTGAAAAGTGATAATAGCCTTTGCTGTTAGCTTCCTTCTTTCCTGCTGTCACATTTTACAAGGGGGAAAAAAAGAAAAAAAAAAAGCTTGTCTATTTCAAAGCTCTCTTTCCTTCAGAGTTATGTTTCAAACTTTTCTTAGCCTATACTGCACAGCGGTGCTTTCCTGTTTAGTGAAGACAGGTGTGTACATATCAGAAATGACACTCCTTAAAGACCTGTTACTGATTCCAGCATAATATAAATATGAGGAATGCTCCTGCTTCGACCTCTACAATCGCAGTTGCCCATGTTTCAATTATGCCACCAAATAATGAAAAGTATCTTTTAACACTGAAGAAGCAAAAGTAGCCAAGCTTTAAGAGCATAAGATAAATAAAGAGGGGAGACACTTGAAGCTGTGAAATACTAGGCCCAAAGGGACTGTTTTTATTCCTTCCTTACGTATGACATAGATTGTAGTAACTTCTGACCCAGCTGACAGGCTTAATTTAGAGCCTATTTTTTAGGCTGAGTCTTTTCACAGAAGCTAATTCCAGTTGAAAGAGAGAATGTGTGAATGAACGTTTGAAATATATCCTCTACATTATGTCATACACAGCCTAACTTGAGGGCTGTAAATCACCCCACCTCTACACACTATGCAAATACATAGAAAGCCAGCCTACTCAAATTACTGCAATTCAAAATATATATAAATATATACATAAATGATTTGAACACTGAAAGCAAGAGATAATTTATACCAATCTCCGGATTCCGACTTCCTTCTCACCTCCAACAGAATATATACATATCTCCAACGTTTTTTTACACATACAAAGAGGACTTATGTAACAAGTTTAGAAGAACAAAACACCATCACTACTGTGAGAAGTGAAATGAGAAAAGCTGGCATCTAGAGAAAATTAAAAATATAAAAAACAATCAAACACTTGCCATGACCACAAAACCTAAACCACTTACATGTTTAAACAACTAAAATATGTGAACAGACCAGAAAAATTCATTGAGAGCAGCCCTGCAGAGAAAAACTTGGGGATTCTGATAGACAAAAAAGCTGGCTCATATGAGCCAACAGTGTGCACTTGCAACCCAGAAGGCCAACAGCATCCTGAGCTGCATTCAAAGTGGGATGGCCATCAGGGAGCTCAAGGTGATCATCCCCCTCTGCCCTGCCCTTCTGAGGACCCAGCACCCATGTCTGTAGTCCCCAGCACAAGAACAACGTGGAGCTGTTGGAGTGAGTTCAGAGACCACAAAGATGACCAGAGAGGTGGAACACCTGTCCTATGAGAAAAGGCTGAGGTATTGGGCTTTTTCAGCCTACAGAAGAGAAGGCTCTGGAGAGATCTTACTGCAGCCTTCCAGTACCTGGAAAGGAGCTTATAAACAGGAAGGAGACTGACTTTTCACATGGTTTGATAGTAATAGGACAAAGCAGAATGGTTTTATACTAAATAAAGGAGATTTAGATTGGATATTAAGAAGAAATTTGTTACTCAGAGGGCAATGAGGCACTGGCACAGCTGTCCAGAGAAGCTGTGGATGCCCCATCCCTTGAAGCGTTCAAAGCCAGGTTGGATGCAGATCTGGGCAGCCTGATCTAGTGCTTGGCAGCCTTGCCCATGGCAGGGGATTGGAATTAGATGATCTTTAAGGTCACTAGCAACCCAAGCTGTTCTGTGACTAAAAAGTGATTTATAAACAACAACATGGTAAAGACAGAGCTTGGTTACGTGGCCAGTTTGTGAGCAGAGGTGGTTCCAAGTACTTCTTCAAGCTAAGGCAAGAAGGCAACAAAGCACAGAGACTTAACAGCAGTCCCCATACACAGGCAGAAAACAAAGAAACAAACAAACAAAAAAAAAGAACAATTTACTCTGGATTAAAATCGCTCTGTAATTTTAAGAAATGAAGAACATAGGATAAGATTTTCTATTTATGCTGATGTGGAGATACATAGAAAGACAAGGTTTACGTGCATGTTCATGGATGACATTCATGCAACATGTTTTCCAGCCTCCAGAGCAGTGATGTGTACAATTACAGAATGAACATATGGACGGAGACGCATTTTAAGGCTTGACTGCAAGGAATACTCAAAAGTCATATACCACTCTTTAGGAAGTTCTGTAGAAATACAGCTATTACCGTACATGGGATGTATGAACACAAGTAAGTGAAGTACAAGAGAAACGTTAGTACTAATTTCAGAAAAATAACACTCTACTCAACAGTTCTGCATGTATTTGTATAGGATACAGTTTTCCTAACACAGACTGTTCCATTTCTTCTCTAGCTACTGCTTAGAAATATTCTTGCTTTCAGTATAAAGGCTTCCCTCTTCCTAACATTAATTCATTTCTTTTTTCAGAATCATCTTTTACATAGAAAACATCATCAGTAACTCTCAACTTAACATTTTCATGTTGACTCCAATGGAGTATCAATATTTCTCTAAAATTATTAAAAAGTAATTAAACTGTAAAACATACTGTTTAGACATGAAGTCTATTAGACTATACAAGAAATCACTGTGAAACATCATCTTATTAGGTTCTCCGTCACAGAATAGTTTGAGAAAAGCAGCAATGCCCTAATTTATGGGTGCTTCTCTTACAAGCCATCTGCCTCAAGCAAAACAGCTGCCAGTGATGCAAGCTGGGAAAGTAGCCAAGCTGGCTCACATGCAACTATATACCCAAGAGAGCAATTAATAAGTCACAAAACAGTACCCAATTATGCAAGCTTTTTTGAATCTTGGGGCTCAGAACAGGGCTGAGAGAGTAAGAGAGCCTAAAGGAACTCTCAGCACTCAGCTACAGTGTATGGATGCTGCTTTACCACCTGATTTTTCCTCTCTAGCAGCTTTCACACAAGATCAAGTGGGAAATTAATTTTCAACTAAAAGCTAAAAAGATGTATTAAAAATACTAAACCAATTATTTGAATTGTAGGAAGATAGCTTACATAATCAAGTCCGAAGATTCATGCAATGCTACCTTTCATTCAAAATGTATGGCGTACTTGATTCAAGAAAAAGAAGCTAAATATTTACACTAGTGGTATTACCTTGCCATACTTATTTATGAAAATTAAACCAACATTATTTCTATTGTCTTTTTTGAAATATTACCATCTAGGTTTTGTATATTTTATTCTTAAAAAAAAAAAAAGAAGGTAATAAGGAAATCAGCTATCAGGAAATTAAAAGCAGCTATGGTTAGTTTTAAGGTAGGTAGCAAGAGTCAAGTTGAGCACATCTGAGTAAGTTCTGACAGCTGTATCATATCAAACTGATTGTTTCCAATACTCTTGTTCACAGCAAGTTTTTCATTAATTGTCAAAATACATGAAAACTAAGGTCTGCATCTGTAGCTATCTTTATGGAAGGCAAGTTATGCTAGAACTTAAAACATCAGTACACACAAAGTATTTGCCAATATTCTGTATTCTGACATTAACATGAACTGGATTTTAAGAGACCATCTGCAGCTTTATAAAGAAATTGAACGTAATCCACGTGCATAGTGAAAAGAATCGAATCAGAATAGTTACTAAACATGTAGCCTTCTAGTGGTGAATTTTGTCTTGTCTTATAAAATAGCAAGATAAGTTGTTTGCCAAAACGATTCTACAGTATCACCTCCTGGCAACTTTCACTACAGTGGAAGACCTCTGTTAAAATCCCTAATCCAGCACTACTGCCTCAAGTACGACGGCTGCTCTGAAAGAAGTGCCTCTGAAAGAAATAAAATATTATGCTGACCTATGACATCAGAGGTGGATGTTGGTGGTAGGGCAGTACAGGTTGAGCCTTCCTACCGCTATCCTGTTACATGTTGTTGCCGTGGAACAGATGGCAGCAGAGCAGCAGCCTGACAAGATGGTGTCTGATATGGAAATCAAACGAAGTAAAGACGTGTCATTGAATTCCTCCTTGCAGAAAAAAAAAATGGCACGCACTGACACTGACTGATGCTTGCTGAACATTTCTGGGGGCCAAACAGTAGACGCGAGCATAAGGAGATGGTGGCTGATGTGTTTCAACAGCAGCAAAACAACATGAGAGACAAGTCCTGTGCCGGACGGCCGCGCACAGCTGTCACACCACAAAATGAACAGCTTCTTGATCAGCTCATACATGGAAATCAGCTAATAGCAGTGACTGTTGAAAAAGTTCTGTAGCTGAGAATTTGCTCCTTCAAATAGTGTTACTGTGCGCTTTGTATCTGTTGTAGGTTCCATGGAAATAAATAAGAGGCATTAAGTTGACAGTAACTTTGGCTTTAAAGCTAATAAAACTAAGGAGATTCCTAGCTCAGTCATCTCTATTCCTTTCTCCCTCTCTACCGAAATTCTAATTTGTTGTCACTTACAGTGAGTAAAAAAAGTTTACTATAGCTTAATAAACTGGAACGTTACATTAGAATGCTACATTAGAACTTCTACATTAGAAACCATAAGAACAAAATTACCTTGATAAAATTTGAATTTAAAAAACGTGAACAATTTTGAAGAGGTACCTAATTGTCATACACCCATTTAGACAAGCTATATGGCTCAACAAGTCAAGCTTAGAATAGAGAAGGAGCAGCTGGAGTAAGACAGAACCATGAAGAAGTATACATCTTTGGAAACCTCATCATAGCAAGGCAGAAGGGAAACTCCTGCTTGATTAGTTGTTTCTGGACATGCAGTTAAAGATTTACAGAAAGGAACTCTGCTCCTAATAAATTTAGCAAATCTTTTGGAAAGGATTTGGCTGTTAAAATCAGAAAGCTAAAAACAAAAACCATAAATGTCCTAAGACCTCGTTTAATAAAATATTGTATGGAGAGAAAAGAAGAGCAGAAGGCAACAGTAAATATATATATATATATATATATATTTAAAAAAAAAAAGAATAAGAAAACAAACAAAACAAACATTTTAAATTGAAAGGAATTGCCATGCACTTAAAATAGTGAGATTTCTCCCACAGGTTATTATCTCTATCAAGTAGCAGAGCTCACACAGAAGCCTACAATTAAATCTTTCATACCTACAATCACAAACCTTTAGAAAACCGGATCGTAAGTAAAATAAGTAGCCCTTTATCAAATGCTGTGCTTTTGTTGTTGGTTTTGGTTGTTTTGTTTGTTTGTTATAAAGTGATGCAACAGGTTCAAAAGGTAGCAGGCAAGAGGGGACAGATGTACAGGTAGATAAAGATAGCACGCTCTCCTGAACCTTTCTACCTGCAAGGCAGAACTGAGGAAGGACAAAAACATTACAACAGAAATACACTTCATTTCACAGTGGCACACTTTAAGCCTCTCTATCACACTTCTACACAGATCAGCTGAATTGATTTTATGAGTGTTTTTAATTGAGTTGCAAATACATTGAAAAAAACATTCAGAAGAAGATGAATGCAGTTTCTCAAAGGGCAAGTTAGAAGTACTTTTTCAAGATTTCTAAATCTGTCTGGTAACACAGATTTGAAATGAACTGTAACTTAAAAAGCTTTGACTTAAAGAATCATCTTCGAACAGTGTTTTGAACCTCCAGGGATGTTCCTGGGGAAACAAGGACACAGTCCTTGGCGTACCATCAGCCGACAGCTAAGAGTCTATGGTCTCATTCCAGAAGCTTATCTTCAGTGATTAGCACTTACAGCATTATTCTAGACTGAAGAAGCATAATGACTGTCCAACAGAAAGTATTTCTTCAGTGAAACTACAACACTGGTCAATAATTATAGAGAGGTTCATGTATCTCATCAGTTTATCACGATTGATATGGAGGAAAAATAACTGCTGTATACGAAATACTACTTTAGCTGGACAATACTTCTAGAAAGCACCTGTCACCATGTTTCCTGGGCTTTTGAATTCCCTGTGGTAATAATACAAACATTTTGTCCTTGAGTTACTATTTTATTTCTGTAATTAATTTTATAATAGTATGTGTCATCTATTTCCTGAAAATCTTAAATTCCCAAGGCAGTTCACTTACACTCCAATATTAAACTGAAAAGAATCATGCAAGCAATATCCTTTTTGGAACATGCATTTTCCCCCACTCAAATGCAATTTCTGAGGTTTATTTTGTTATATTATGATGACAGAGGCTGCTTAAGTGGACAGATTGACAGATAAGATAAAATAAAAATATTTTTATTTTGAGAAGACACCAGTCTGCACTTGAACAATACTGAAAGCCACTGCCAGGCAGAAACAAGTTAAGAGGTCAAAAACAAGTGCCAGTAGTGCCATCTTGAACAACTATCACTGTATCCAAAAATGCTTCTGCTGATGCACTAATATTTCTTCTGTGATTAGGGGAAAATACAGTTTGAGCCCCAGAGGATTGCCAGATATCCTGTGTAGTAAAGATGATGTGATCTAATGGTCAAATCTGCTGTTTTGTACAGCATATAGAATACAGCTTTTCCAGTATTTCTGTGGAATCAGCTTTTTTTGTGGTTTTTTTTTTTTTTTTCCCCCCCCAAATGTGCAGAAATCAAGGTTAAAGGCATCTGGAAAAGTGGTTATTATGCAGATAAACTGTAGTTCCCATGCACAGTTAATCTTTGTACGTACAGTTTAGTTCCCTGCCATTGTCCCAGATTTTAGCATCTAAACTCTGGCAACCCTAAAACGCTGCCAAATTTCTACAGACAAAGAAGGAGCTTGTTTCAGCTCCAGAGGTGATTGTGACTAAGGAGCTGCTTCTGACCTCCCTCCTCTCTCCCACTGACCTTGGCAAAATACTTGTTAAATGGGACTATTTATATTCATGAGTTGCCCTCATAACTGGTTCATTACTGCACCATCAATCTGGTGGTAAAAGATGCAAATGTGACTTTTTTTATACTATTAACATGCAAATGCTGGTGGGAAATAAAAAGAAGTTAAAGAAATCAGCATGCTACATAATATGAAGACAAAATCTTTCATACTGAACAGCACTTTTATGTAGCAGTATAGACAATGAAAGTCTGGGAGACTTGTTTTCCAGCTCAATTTAGAATAACTTGGATGACACTGGACAGAAGTTGCCTGCCAGAGCTGTGGAGACAAGTCTCCAATAAGAAATTAGTTGGACTAACAGCTCAAGAGATTTCCATCATCAGTTTAAAACTGTAGGTCAGCCTGTAAAACTATCGGGTCGAATCAAAACAGAGTTATGCTAACTAAACCCATACAAAAAACAATAATAAACGCCGAGATTCCTAATATTATTTTTGTAATAAAATTAAGTAATTTGACATTATTCTATCTTCTGTGCAAGCAGCAGCCCAAATTACTTTGTACTTTCCTTAAAATGCTACAATGAAACCTTCTATATGTAATGAATAAAGTAATGCAAGCACTACAGTTATCATCTTTCGAAAATCTGATAAATTCTAAACTCTCAATATAGATGCTTCTTAACTCTAGAAAATGTCAATTACCTGTTTTCTCAACAGGCTGAAATCAGCTGATAATCATGACTCAAGATATGAGAATTGCTGCAGTTTCACATAGAGCTCAATCTATCCTAGCAAAGTGAGATGTTTCTGTTAGCATTAGGCCCTCTCAGAGCCATCCATTAGTAAATCAATGCGGTGCAAGCTGTTGCTTGTCAGCTGCTCTATGCGAAGCCACTGTTTTTAAAAAACAAAATACTTCAAGTTATCACTCCTCAGAGAAAAACACTGGAAATTAATTATTATACAGGGAACAAAAGGAAATCCATCAGCAATTACTGCAGAATAGCTGATGTATCATAAGCTAGCCACGGCGTAGCAGCATACCCATGTGTCTAAATGATTATAGTACAGGAGGTTATCTTAGAGCACTGTAAGGAAATGATTGTGTACTTCTATTCCACATATTTAGTGCAATCTCATACGTTCTTCAACATAAAACTTTCAAACTGAGAATGAAATAAAGATTAATTTTTTTTACAACAATAAGAAAACACTTCACCTCCCAGAGAGGTTAGAGCTGCATGATAAATATTTTAAAGAGAGACCAAGCAAGAAAGGTGATTGGAATGGACCAGTAATCAGTGTAACAGCACTATATCAGACAAAGATGCTCTGTCATTCAGATACAAAGCGATCAATAAAATGATCGCTTCTCATCATACTTTCAACCTTGAGATAAAATATTGCCCTTAAAGTCTTATTAACTACATTATTTATTGTATGTTTCATATTATCTACATTGATTAAGTTTTTCAAATACATCCAGCCTGCACACGGAGAAAAGATAGATGCTGGAAAAAGAAAGGCTTTGTCACAACCATAGAATCATAGATCAACCAAGGTTGGAAAAGTCCTCCAAGATCATCCAGCCCAACCGTCCACCTATCACCAGTATTGCCCACTAAACCATGCCCTTCAGCACAGCATCTAAACGTTTCTTGAATATCTCCAGGGACGGTGACTCCACCACCTCCCTGGGCAGCCTGTACACTTAAAGTCACTTCACAGTCATTAGTACTGCAACTTTCCTAGTGGAACTGCAAAGCATAAATGCAGCTTTCTTGAAAGCATTGCAGTGCTTTCATATGCATAACATTCTGATATGTAAATTGAAATATACATAGTGTATGGTATAATATCTTTATGTATTTGTAATGGAGATGCATAATATACAAGCAACACTCACACTGTTCTAGACATTAAAAATACTGTGGTTAGTGCTTTAGGATCACAGCACTACTGCCACATGCTGATGTATTTTAAACAATAATATCAATTATTGAATGACAGAACTTCTTCCACTGCAGAATAACAATCGTTTAATTAGCTGTCACATTACTTTCTGGTGATGTGCTCATAATCACTGAATCAAGCAAATGGAATACACTTCTCAAAATTCAGTGCAGGAAACGCCTGTGAAATCCTCCACCTCATCTGTAGTTCTCAGGGAACCACAGGCCATTGGATGATGTTCAAACTCTGGGACAACTTAGGAGTAAGTCCGCCTGAAAGAGATTTCCAGACACACGAAAGACAAAGACAATGACTACAAAGAATTAGCAAGATCAAGCCATAACCATCAAACCCAATTGCTTTCCATGGAGAGATGACATTTTATGAATGAGGGTAGAGCAAAAGCTGTCATTTAGCCTGACTTCAGCCATGTTCCACTTGCTAGCCCTTACCAGTTCTAAGTAAAAAGTTAAGTAAAAAAACGCACATTACCATCAGCAACTGCGTTAGCTCATTCTCAAGCGTCTTGAGTTACCTTGGGCATGCACTATCTGGTCCTGACATTTTGCTGTTTTTATTAATATCCTCTGAGAAATTGCCAGTAAACTTTCAGAAATTTTCTGCAGGTTCTCTAACAGTGAACATACAAAAAACCCTTTCTTTTCCAGCTACAGCCTCATCCTATAAAGACTCTCCTTCTATTTCTGAGAGCCTACCAGTTCAACAGATACCCTTGGAGACTTCAAGCTTCTAATGAATTTGAAGAAATATTACTACTGATTTTTGTATTTTCTACAATTTGCTCTCCAAGTTCTTTTTTTTACCTGTCTTGAACTACTACATTTAACGTCTCGTCTAGACACAAGCTCAACTTTTCTGAAAAATGTTTGTTTTTCCTATAAGCCTCTTTTACAATCTTGCTTTATCATGGTATGTTTCTTTTCATCTTCATCTCTTTAATGACAAATGACATGCATTTGCCTTCAGTTTCCAGTATGATGTCTTCGAAGATTTTCTAGGCTGCCTGCAGGGATTTTACTTTATTTACTTTCAATTGTTAAACTAAAAAGTTTAACAGTTCTTCTGACTGACAAAATTGCGATCTAAGCACAACTGCAGTGGATCTTCTCATTTTCACTGCTCCGCTGTGAATTCCTAACAACAGCTGATATCGCAATTACCTTATTTACTAAGGACCTGTAGTGGTGCAATCCATCAAACGACTGCTATAACGCTTTTAACAGTTATTGAAGCCACTAGCAAGGTTTAAAATCAATCTCAAAAGTTGCTGCAGTATCTTAATCCAACAGAAGAGAGGGACACCTAGCAAGGCCCTGTCAGCTGCTGACTTGATTAAGCACTGAAAGCTCAGCCTGTGATGTGATCCAGCACTTCTCTTATACCAGGTGCTGTATGGCTCTTCACTCGTGAAACAAACAAATAAAAAAGCAAACAAGAAAACCTCTAAACTGACAAAGTTTCAGTAATAATTGAGTAAAAAAAGGATCAGATTTTTCTTCAGGGACAGCTCTACAGAGGAATATCAGGATTATTTCTTTAGCTCAAGTACTAGCAATGGTCCTAAATAAAAATGGGCTCAAATCTATCTCTAATCTGTCTACGGAAAACAAAACAAAACAAAAAGATAGGATTCAGAAACTGAGAATTACACTGTGTTTACAGAGTAAAATAATTTATTAATTAATGTTAATCATAGATGCATTTTACACGTTTCTACTATATACTTTGCTGATGCAATCTACTGAAGGCCAAGAACTGTATTATACCACTTCTTTCCCCATTTTAAGAGGTAAAAATTCCTGATGATTCTCCTGTATAGAACATGGCTATTTGAAGGATGATATGGATTCATGCTTTTAAGCAAAATACATTTGAATATTAATTCTATCACAAATTACTTTAGCAGTGTTAACGAACAGCCTCTAAAATCAACAAAAGTTTTCAGGCCAGTGTGGGGACAAGAGAAATAAACAAATGATATTAAAAAGATGGGTCACTGACATGAAAGGTCATAAAGCTGCAGTCAGAGAGTATTGCAAGATATTGGTAAAGTATGTGAACGTCATCCTCCCAAATTCATAACATTTAACCAAAGTATTTCTTAAAACATCAGTGTAAGTTCGGATGTATAACATAGCAGAATTTCAATGCTACTAACACACAGTTCTTATGATTCCTGTGCTATACACTGAGCACATTATATGGGGTGC
This sequence comes from Tragopan temminckii, assembly GCA_028571105.1. Classification (NCBI taxonomy): domain Eukaryota; kingdom Metazoa; phylum Chordata; class Aves; order Galliformes; family Phasianidae; genus Tragopan; species Tragopan temminckii. Next base: position 49,047 of record JAOWBP010053008.1, read on the forward strand.
ATTAAAAAGAGTGTGGCCAGCAGGTCGAGGGAAGTGATCCTCCCCCTCTACTCTGCCCTGGTAAGGCCTCATCTGGAGTACTGTGTCCAGTTCTGGGCTCCCCAGTACAA
>JAOWBP010053009.1:0-11904 GCA_028571105.1 Tragopan temminckii
GGGAGGGAGGGAGGGGGGCAGTGGGCTGGTGTCCCTCTTCTCGTGTCTGACTGTGGCTGTCCTCGGCCATCAGCCGCTCCCCAGACAGGAGCCTGCCCATTGGGGATGTCGTGCCACCGTGTGTCCCTGGCTGCAGGGAGACCCACAGGTGTGGCGACCCCAATAACCGCATTGTCCTTGCGCACGATCAGGGCGTTTTTTGGTTCTTCCATACCGTTTTAGTATTTTTACTGACTCTGATGGTTTGGCTTACTCCATTTAGATCCCAGCCATGAAAAACCCCACAGATAAGGGGGAAAATAGAGCAAAGTGCTCTTGATCAAAGCTTGGGTACATTTGGAGTTTGCTTACCTTTATTTTCCCCCAAGCATCGTGCCTTCCAAACTCAGAGAGCACAGATATTTACACCGGTGAGAAAGCAATCACCAATGCCTGGATTTCTGACATTTCATCATGCCCTCACCTCGAGAGCTGGTGGACAACTGGGGACATCTCACCCTCTTCTCCTCCTTGTTTTGAGGAGGCTGCCGCACTTTTTCTCTTCTGATCATTCCATTTGCATGCTCACATTTATCTGACAACCTGCTCCATTCAACGATGACACCGCTGAGATGAACCCTTTGATAATTTCCTCCGCTGCTGCAATCGATGCGCTCTCATGCAAAGGCTGCGTGCAGCTGCAGTGGTATTTTTAGATGGAAAATCACACCTGGAACTTCATTTTTCCCAGCTTGGTCTTCCCAGCTCGTTGAGGTCAGCTGCCCATGGGGCTGTGCATCCACTTGCTGCCACCCTAGGCACTCCCCATCTGCTCCCATTACCCACCACTTGTAGATGTTGTGTTGAAGGATCAAGCCAGGCAGATATTTGGGGGGTGCAGCCACTGGGCTTTCCCTGTGGCCAATTCCCCTGACCCCAAGTCTACCCATGTCCCATGGGGAGGGCAGGGACCTGTCCCCAGTGGTACCCATCCCCATTCCTTTGCTGCTGTGTTCCCAGCTGCAGCATCCCTTTAAATACCAAGGGACTGCTCTCACCCAGGCCTGCAGGAGGTTAGATAAGAGAACACAAACCACAATGCTTGCCCTTTTTTTTTTTTTTTTTTAATCTTTCCTTTTTTATTATCTTCTTATGGCTTTAGAATTATCTTCACAGACACTACATGAATTTAGTCAGGGCAGGTAAGGTCACACACAGACACAGTTGCTCATATTTATGTATATTCACCAGGCAGAGGAGATAAATGGGAAAACAGACTGGGGGTGTGGTGGGGTGGATGCCACCCTGGGGCAAGACAGGGATGGGCAGAAGGAAAGGGCAGCATCTGGGCAATGCCATGACCACTGCTGCCTGTGATGGGATGGTGAGCAGGGCTTGCTGCATGGGTGTTGGGAAGCCTGAAGCTTGGTCAAGCCCCAGCTTCTGCATTTTTAAGGCCTTCAGTGTTGGGCTCATAAGGCTAGATCAAGCTCACTATAAGATCAAGTTGTGAGAGCTCACTTAAGACACCAGAAAGTTAGAGGAGGCGGCTCTCAGCCCCGGTCCTTGCCACAGAAGGTAGTGCTGTGTTGAGTGTCACATCAGGGTTCTAAGCTCTAGGTGAGACCATGTTGTGATGAGGTAGAGATGGCCCTGTCGTGGATGTGACCATGAAGGTGATCACAACATGGATGGAGATGGCCACATCACAAAGATGACCACGCCATGGACAGATGGGGATGACCCATCATGGCAAGCTGGGCCATGTGACCTCACATTGGCTATGGCTGGGAAGCAGATCGCAGCAGAAGAAAGAACAGCCATAAGCTGCAGTGTAAGGACCAGCTCTGGCTGTATGGGAGCACAGAGCGGGAGCTGGTGCAGCAAGCACTGATCCACGCCAAACCCTGGCAGATCCACCCAGGGAGAAGCTGGGTGTGGAATGAGACCCCAGAGAACACCCTCCCTGAGGACATAGGGATGATAAATGGGGATCTGCTGCAGCAGCCAGCTGGGATGGGCACCCCAAAAACTGCACATCAAGACAGAGACATTGAGCCCATGTGGACAAGGTTTGGGCTGGTGAGCTGTGACAGAAGGGCTAATGCTAATGGCAGGAAGTTTTCTACGCAGCTGGATACTGTAGCACAGAATGCGGCTATTTCAAGGAAAATATATAATGCACCTAAAGAAATTGTACGGAAATTGCAAACAAAGCATGCTCAGGAGGATATAAAATACCGCTTACAAGGGCACCCACCGATTATAACTTGATTTAAAACCACTTAATTCACTAAATAACAAATGCAGATTTACCAGAGGTGTCAGGACTAAAAGCATGCCTAACAATGCATTTATTTAATAACAGTTTGCTCCCAGTGTCAGGGCATGGTATCTAGAAAATACAAGCAGCAAAATAAAGGCTTTGATTTTTTATTTATTTATTTATTTATTTATTATCCCCTAAGGCCTAGTATGTCTGGGGAGGGGGGAAATCAAGAAAGGGATGCTAGAAATTGGAACAATCCAACAAATGTGAGGCTGTGCTTCCCCTTACCCAAGAAGAAAACAGGAGAGTCTGATGTGAGCGGGACGCAGAATGCACTGAGAGCACTGGATCCGTGTGTGTGTGAGCGGGAGGATGAAGGAGAAGCACGTGCTGCTTAAATGAAGCCTTCATAAGTGGATATTAGCCAAGGAAAACTGACACAGAAATGACACCAAAGTTTGTAGATGGGAAGTAATTAATAATATTGGATTGAGTTTTGCCAAGGAACGTAGGAGGTGAGGAATGCTCTTCTAGTTGAGGAGCCTGGTTGAGTGTTGGGAAGTCAAACAAGTGCAGAGCTGGGCTGGTTCACACTCCTGGCATTTGAAGGGTGTTGGGCTCCTCCCATGGATTGCCCAGTTCCCATGCTCAGTGCATGGGGTACAGTACCCAGCTCCTGGGAGGAAGCTGAGGGCAGATCCCACCTTCTGCCCACCTGTAGCTTTGCCCCATAGGAAATAATGAAAGACCAAGATGACCTTGCTCAGGAAGACCTGTCTGCTGCAAAGCTTGCTGGCATTTCACATCTACATGTCTAAATAAAATCCAAATAAGCAAATACCCCCAGTGACCACCACCAGCTCCTCTGCACCACTATTTACCCCCTTGCTGGCACCAAGCACCCACTAGTATATGAAGTTCTTGAACCTGATAAGGAGAGCAGAATGCTGGCTGACCTTGCTGATGGCTCCACCAGGGGATGCACTCAGGAGAGGGCTGAAGAGTGCCCAGGACTCATCCCCAAGGTCCCTACTGCCTTCTGCTCTATGCCAGCCCGTCCCAGCACAGCTCAGGGAATTCAGGTTCATTGCCTTCTACACCCTCTTGTTTTGGTCTTTTCAAACAAACTCCATTTGTATCCCCATGCTAGTGCTGATGAGCTGCCCCTGGCCTGCATAATCCTGCCCTGAGTCTTGCGTTGTAGCTCTCGGGGCTTCAGACAGAGCAATTTTAAACAACTCCTCAAATTTCCCAAGCACTTGCTATGTAAGCTGATGTTGACAAGGATGTCAGGCTCTGCAAGAACAGCCATAAGTCCCTGTTAATAGGTAGTGCTTAGTTTTCCTGTGATTCAGGAGCCATCAGCCTGGGTCAGGGCTACCTCTGCTTTTCTCATCTGAAGGGGTCTGCGCTGTGCTTCTGTGCCAGGAAGAATACCTTGTATAAATACATTCTGTAGCCTTTGAAAAGCCCATGGCTGCTTGCTTACACCATGAGATGCTCTGTGTGCAGAGCTCAGGTCGCCCCAAGTCTCAGAGAATGACGTTCTGGGAAAAGCAGCACGTGTACGAGCTTTGTTCCCATATCCCCTCTCTGCAGAGCGTGGTGTTAGCACAAAACCCAGCAGCTGGGTGAATGCATCCTGCAAACCTTCTGTGCAAACATTGGAGTGGGGAATGGTGGCTTGGGGACAAGGATGGAGCTGAGCTTCTGGACTGGGGGCTGGGTGGGGGGCTGCTCTGAGGCTGCAGGGCTGGGCAACCTGCTGGGGGCATTTTCCGGGTGGGATGAGGGGGAGCCCACACTCCTTTCCGCTCTTTGTGATGCACGTACCTGGGAAGCTGTTATATGCCCAAACCCTGCAGCTGACAAAGAGCCCCCAGCCCAGCCCCGCGTCCAGCTCCAGCAGAGGTCTTTGCTGAGCTTCTCTCCCCTATTCCCCCTTAGCCTCCCCCAGCACTGTCGCCCAGCCTTATCTTCTGTTGTCTTCTTGTGGAAGAAGAGATAAAAGTAATTCTTATGGATGCTTCTCCAGCGAAGGCTTGCCTCCTTCCCCCCTCGCCTCCCCCAGCATCTCCCTGCTCCGTCCAGATAAAGGGTGAGGACCAAGCACATGTCATTTTCTTTGTGCAAAATCAATATTCAGCAAAGTTTATCTGTCCGACATAGCAGGAAGCGCTAATTTCATCCGCGTCAATTACTTTGATGAACGCTCATACTGTTCAGGGTGCGAGAACAAGATAAAAGAATTACTGAAATAAAAAGCATACACCCGCCTGCAGGGCCCCCTCCCCTCTGGCCCCCGCCCCGAAGCCCTGCGGGGCTGTGGGGCTGGGCTGCCCGTACGCAGCCAGCTGGGTGGTGATGGGGCGGATGAGACTGCTTTGGGTTCAAAAGGTGGAGATTTGGGATGGAGACATGGCAGGACCACCCCCCGCAATCGAGCACAGGTAGGCACAGAGGTGCTGCCATGGGGATGTGTGCACGCAGCACACGTTTTCCTGTGGTATTTGTTTTGTCCATGCAAAGTGATGCCTGGGGAATAAGGAGAAGAGCTGCTCCTGCCCCAAACCACTGGTTTCTAACTGTGGTTGTAGCCGCTGCAGCTGAAATTGTGCGGAACACTTTTATAGCATTACTGCTGCAGAACGGAATAAGCAGATCTCAGGGTCCAAGACTTTAATTAACCAGCGGGGCTTGATTTTCCAGCGAGGCTGAACACACAGCCACACTGTCACACGGGTAGTGTGGCCCAAAGCCTGCTCTGGGCTGCATCTCCGGTCCCATTACTGAGGTCTCAGCACTGGGGCAGCAAAAGGGACTGAGCTCTGGTCCCTGCCATGCTCGATCCTTGAAGCACAAAGTACTGTCTTTCAGTTTGTAGCAACTCATCCTTTTAGCACTGGGCTTCATCTGTCCTCCACAGCAACCCATGCCCCTTCGGTCCCACACCCAGTGGGAATGGTTCCCCCGGCACCGTGCACATCCGTGGCAGGAGTGGCAACAAATGGCTCATGGAGTATCTCTGATGCTGCCCATCAGAGGTGATTTGTCGGCCCTTGTAGGCTGCCTGCCGCTCCCCTCCCACTGAGGTGGTCACGGGAGACATCTGGGCTGCTGCTCCCCCCCAGTGACAGCAGCTGGCACAGGGTGGGAGAGGTTGGCCCTCAGACCACCCCAATCCGGAAAGCCCTCATAGCCTGAACCAAGGCACACAAGGAGATCCCAAACACTGGGTCAGATGGGGACGGCCCTGCGATGAACAAGCTGGACCCTGCCCTACCTGGCAGCAGCGGAAAATGTGGCTTAAGCAAAACCTGCACACGTGCAGGGGCCGCCAGTGCATGCTGGAGTGATTTCCACGGCTCAGTTCGGCAGCAGGAATTTATTAAGTCACAGCAATTTGCCAACTCTGCGTGGTGTGATCAAGAGGCTGTCCCCATTTCTCTGCTGGCTGTGTGCATCCCTGCTGCACCAGGCTCCCGAGCATCACACTGGCACCAGGTATCCCCAGCAGCAGGACTGCCCTTCACACACCCTGTGGGGCATCTCCAGCACAGTTCGGGGTTACATCCCCCTGCTTGGTCCTACAGAGGTGCAAAGTGATGCCCGGCTGCAGTGTGTGTCATGGTGTGTGTATGGCTCCAGCTACCAGCCCTCCTGCCCCAGGGAGGATGCCCTGTGGGGACACCCTGAAATGGGGACATTGGGGTGCGACTTGACCTCACCACTACTCAGCAATGGGGCAGTGCAGGTGGTTGTGGCATATTATGGGCTGTCAGGGCCCCCAGAAACTCGGCTGGTGGAGGGGCTCCCCTCTGCTCCCGTGCTGTCGTGCCTCTCTCCCGGTGGCTACAGGGGGAGCCATGACATCGAGCTATGCGGTGTGCTCAGCGCCCGCTGCTGCTGCTGCGCTCTGTGGGGATCTGCAGCCGCTCAAGGGTCCCCGCGTCACCATGCGGAGGGGGCACAGCCCAGAGGGGACAGACCCTGCCCTGCTGGGTCTCTACTCGACATCCCCCACCTCTGTCCTCCGTCCTCTGCCCCGAGCCAGAGAAACAAGAGGGGAATGGAACCATGGTAGGTGCGTGAACCTCAAATCCATCACGAGCAGTGCACATACTGCAGGGCTTGCCAAAAAGCCAACCAGATTCACAGCACGAGATGAAGCCTTGAAAACTGCCCAGTGGAGGGAGATTTAATCTGGGGGATAATTTTGCTTCTTTTTTTTTTTTTTTTCTTCTTCTTATCCCCTTAAGTTAGACTGTGTTAGCAGCATTTTGGGGGCTTTCTTGAAAGAGTGTCTTATTAGCAGAAGTTTGGGAAGAACCATCATTTGTCACTTTGATTTGAGAGAAGCAGAGCTGAGTCTGGGGGAGGAAGGGGGTGCAAGGCAGAGCGTGGCCCCCAGTGCATCTCAGAGCCGTGCAGAACCTCCATTCAGCCGAGGGGCATGAGGCTATAGTTCATGTGCATGCGGATGGGGTTGAGGCTTTGGGGTCTCCGGATCCTCCCCAGGCGGGCTGGATCTGGCCCCATCCCCCCAGCCCCGCTGCCACCCGCTCTCCTGCAGAACACAAAGCGAGGCCCTGGATTATCTTCATTTCCATATGGAGAGCGATGTAAGCCCGTTCAATGCATGGCCGGTCATTTTGTTCACAACTTTGCAGCGAGCAGGAGCAAAACCCACTGGGGACATTAACTATTCATCTCATCTCACCTTGTGTGTGCACGCATAGATCAGGCAGAACAGCCCGGGGAAAACAGAGCCCGCTGCCTCCCTCTCTGCACTCCTTTGTACTTCAGCCGTGGGCTGCACACCACCCACGGGTGCCGTTCTGGGGTCACACATCAGCACAGGGGGCTCATTTGCCTTTGAGGGGTGATGCATTGTAAGCATCCCCACATCCCCCAGCACAGCACGGCTGCCTCCTGACCCAGGCCCTGATCCCCCTCACCCCGAGTCCCAGGCTGCTCCATTCCTGTCCCCAAAGTGCGCCCGCAGATGTCACCTCTCCCGCTGACCTGCAGCCCCCTCTGCTGTCCACGGCCCCATAGGGCCTGGGGGTCTCACAGCACCCGCGCATTGCCCCACTCCAGTAGTCCATGCCTGTGGCTGTGTCCCCTCTGTCCCCATCTCCTGGGACTCCCTGAGTCCTTCCCAGCCAACACCGAGCAGTGACAGTGGCCTTTTGGGCATCCTCCCCAGTGCGAGACCAACACAACAAAGGGATAAGAGAATGAAGAGCCGAGATTCAAAAACTCAACCCCAGTCTCCCATTCAATTTTCCTCTTGCCAGGGCTGGGGACATGGTCCTAGTGCTCACTGCGGGGCTGAGGTTGCAGCCTGGATGTTGCACAGAGCACTCACTGGCAGGATGAGGAGCTGTGATGGTTCTGTGCCACCAAATTTTACATTGGGTACTCAGACCTCATTAACAGCAGTGAGAATTGTGTGTGAGTGGGAGGCCCACCTCTGAGCCATTCTCCCCTGCTCGTATATTCAGCTGTGGCCTCATACACAAAGCTCTCCCTGCTCTGGACCCCAAGCATCATCCCTGCTGCCTTCTGAGCAGGAGAAAAGGCCAGCTCTGCATCCCCAATTCCTTGGGCTCCCAGGGGTTCCTCCAACACCAGAGCACGGGCACAAAGTACACCAGTGCCCTGCTACCCCCCTGCACTACCAGCAGCCTCACCCCCCAGTGCCCCCAGCACTCCCCATCCCCTACAGCCCCTCACCCCTTGCAGATCTCTGACAGCAGCCCCCTGCCGCAGAGCTGCCTCCAGGAGCAGATGGAGGCAGGATGGAGCCCGCCGGAGATGCTGACCACATCTGCTCCTGCCTGGTCCAGGGAGCAGCGATGCGCTGTGCCGAGCAAGAATGTTTTTTTTCTTTTTTTCTTTTTTTCTTCTTCTTCTTTTTTTTTTTTTTCTTTTTCCCATCCCTTTCCCCATTCCCCCTTCCGTGCCGCTCTCCCCTGGTGTCAATGCGGCATGGGTGATAGGACACGGTGATAGATCTGCCTCGGACACACTCCACAATAGCTCTCAGACAGTCTATTAGTCAGCAATTGTCTGCCAGGCAGCCTGGCTGGGCCCGTGTGCCGCAGCTGATAATGGCAAAGAACAAAGATGGCAGCTGCTTTGTGGGGGAACAGATTTGTGGCAAATCGAGATAAAATAAAGAGGAAGGAGAAAGGAGTGTATGGGAAAAAATGCGGAGAAAAAGGGGGCAAGTTGGGAAGGGGCTGGGGGGAGCGAGGCGGCTGTCAGCCTGCAGAGCACCGTGCAGGAGGGAAAGCAGCGTAGGGGAAACAGGCTGGCGAACATGAAAAACATCATTTCCAAGCTCCTGGAGCCGTGGGTGCAGATAAGCAGAGACACCGTGGCTATGAGGTGCAGGACTGAGGAGGGCAGTGTATCACAATGTGTCCCCATACCACGCAGCCAGCATGGCCCCTGTGCCCCGAGAGCCTTTCCCCTGCTTTGGGCACCCAGGGGCTCACCCCGACTGGCCCTGCTGCAGGGTAATGAAGATGCATTGTCATCATGCCCTGCGGGCGCAGGGTACATTGCACATCCCAACCTGCCCTGCTACACTGGCATGGGGCAAAGGAAATGGGGCCTTCGTGGGTTGTAGTACATGGCTCCAGCAGTGTGAGAGAAAAGGTGGGGCTGGCAGAGAGCCTGAAGTGTTGATGTGCACACATAGGTTTGCATGGAAGGATTTGCACACACTGGTTTTGCGTGGATAGGTTTGAACACAATAGTTTGGACGCAAGGGTGTGCACACAATGGTTTGTGTGCAATGGTTTGCATACAATAGTTTTCGTGCAAGCATTTGCACATAGGGATTTGAATGCAAGCATTTGCAAGCAAGAATTTGCACACAATGGATTGCAAACAAGGGTTGACATGCAAGGGTTTGTACACACGTGTTTGCATGCAGGAATTTCCACTCCTTCATTTGCATGGACAAGTTTGCACTCCCACATCTGCCAGCCCAACCTCACCAGGACACGCAGCCCCTGCAGCCCCCACAGTGACTTGAAGCCATCACCCACCTCCCGCTCAGCCCATGGGGCTGTGACCGAGGTCCCTGCAGAGGGTGCTCCACAGTGACACACGGCACCTGATGTGCAAAGAGAGCTCTGGTTGCTTTCCTGTTCCCACCTAGCCAGTGCTCTATGCAAAATTAAAATTTAATAAATTAATAACCAGTGAGAGGGGTAATTGGCCATTTTGTGACACACCAGGGCACTGCCAAGAGTTCAGTGCTCAAAGCAACAGCACTGTGCTTGCAGGCAGGTGGAAGCTGGCAGGGTTGGGGTTGCAGGGTGGGGTCACCTGGCATTGGGGCTGTTCCTGTGCAAGGGTTGGGCTGGTGTGGGGCTGGGGAACAGTCCCATCGGTGGGGTGAGTGCTCTGTGGGTGAGGAGCATCCCTTGCTTTATGGGACAGGAAGCATCCTTCCCATGCGTGTGATGGGAAGCATCCTTCCTATTTTTGCGGTGGGAACATCCTGTGATTTGTGGTCTGGGAGCATCCTCAGCTTTGTGGGCTGGGGAGCACCCCCGGGCAGGGCTGCAGGCAGGTTCAAGTGCAGCACAGCAGATAACCTCTGGTGAGTCCGTGGGAGCAGGAAATCCCGCAGGAGCAGCGCTACTGAGAGCTGACTGCCTAATCTCCTTATCGCTGCCGGCCTCAGCCTCGGGCTGCTTATCACTGCGGATAACGGGGAGGGACACGGCGCTGCCCCCACCCCAGCACACAGCCCCATAATCAGCCGGTGCCGCTTCTCTTTTATCCCCCTCTGCAAATCCCCGGCCCCTTCACGCCTGAGCAGCGCCGGGATGCTCTTATCGCCCCCACCTGCAGGGAACTGGGCGTGGGGGCTGTGCACCCCACCAGCGCCCTCATCAGCAGGCCTGACCGCTGGGGGCAGCTCAGCCCCACGCACAGCCCTCTCTTGGCACTGCCTTGCTTCCGTCCCAGGCCCATCTCTGTTCCTCTGCTCTGTGTCTCCTTTCTAAAACACACGCTTCCCCTCCCATCCCCATTCCTACCCCCTGTATTTCCCTCTCAATTTTCCCACTTTCTGTGCATTTTCCCTCTTCCCCTTCCCCGGCCCTGTCCCCACTTCCCTCCTCTCCCCCATCCTTCTCCGTCTCCGTTTGCTCTTTGTCAGGTTGTTCTCCATCCCTCAGCCTGCCTCTAATTTCTGATTAATATGTTCTTAGCCAAGGAAAAGAGAGAGAGGGAGAAGGAGAGAGAGAGAAAGAAAAGAAGGAATCTTCTAAATAAATCATTTAGTCATGTGAGGAGCTAATCTCCAAGTGACGGCCTGTGTTTATCTAGTTTTTAGCAGTGCATGTTAAATAGTGATATGGGACTAATTTTTTTTTCCGCTGGAGCTGCTGTGAAGGGATTTTTAACTTCATTTCCCAGAAAGAAAAATGGTGAAAGCAGAGATAAGGCCCCTGAGCAGCTCTGCCCCTGAACTGTTAGCCAGTGCAATTAAACACCAGGCGGCAGAAGGGGTAGTGGAGCAGGGGCTGCCAATTATGGAGCCGGCCCCATGCGGGGCACAGCGCCGCCCTGGCCCCCAGCTGCCCCACGCCCTGGTTTCTCTGGCTGGAGATGTGATTTTCCCCATTTGGCAAAGCTGGGCTGAATTTCAAGATCTTCCTTGCTCCCTCAAAGTAGCAAGGATGTATTGTTTTCCAACACACACGCTATTCCCTAAGTACATTTCCACCTTGTTTCTTAACTTCTGGTGAATGGCAAAACCCCCTGAGAGCTCTTGGAATCTCTCGTGGGCTCATCCTTTGGCTCATTTTCCAGAAGCAGAGCCATTCCCATTTGGTCTCATCGCTCTCCTTCCAGCAAACTCCCACTCCTGCTTTTGCACTAATGTCACACGAACCCTTCCTGTACTCCTACAGTACAGGAAGGACGAGAAGGTAAATGGTGCAGAGGGGATTGCAATCCACCACCGAAGCTCAGCCTCCTTGCAGCAGCTTTTCCAGGGGGTCTCCAGCCCCAGAAACACAGACAGCTGTGGGGAAACATTCAAAGTCCTCATCTGATCTCATAGGCAGGAGTTTTCCAGGAAGAGCCCTGGGATACTCCCAGACTATGGGATCCCAATCGGGCAGAGGCGGGTGATTCCCACTAAGCCTCAGCAATTAAGCCCTGAGCATTAAAATCCCAGTAATGAGGGGCTAGATTGAGGGGAGGCAGAGTGATAATTTAAATGATGGCCGGCTCAAATATGGAACATCTAAATGTTATCTGGGAGAGATTTATATGTGCTCAGGCCTACCTCGCTCATTTATTTCGTTAACTGGCTCTGCTTGGAGCAGCCCCATGCTGCCGTGGGGCGACAAAGACAAGAGGGGTGCAGGTGTGAGAGATGGGGGTGTACATGTGCTCTTCCCCCTGCCCCGTGCACTCCATCCCCCACTTTACCCCATAAGGTGTGGGGGTGCTGAGCTGAGCTCTGCAGCCTGAATTGGGGCAGAGCAGTGGATCTGAAGGTAGCGCCCACCCGCAAATCCCTCCTTGCCCATGGCACCGGCTGCGCTGCCTTTGTCTGCAGTGAGCAGCTTCCCACCAGTATGCCTGGTTTTGGAGATGGAGGGGCGGGGGGGTGG
>JAOWBP010053010.1:0-11904 GCA_028571105.1 Tragopan temminckii
CCCTAGGTAAATCAAACATTTTCTGTCTGCCAAAACGGTTTTGCAAATGCTTATTTCATGCCATTACCATTTTTCTGTTTCTAGCAGTAAATCAAAAAGTATCACCCATTCATCCACTTTAAAAGTAATGCCTTTCCTTTGCATAATTACACATACCCAGTGGAGATCTGTATGCACAGTAAATCTATTCCTTTAAAAGGTTTCGCCTTAAGTACCGCAGTGACATAAATTGGTGTAGAGCAAATTTATTTATTGAATGGGTTTATTCTTTTAAATGATCTGGTAACTGTTACACTTCCATTGTTTGATTTGGGTGGGGAGGGCTATTATTAATGTATCAGATTTAATTCTGCAGCAGTTGTTTATGTGAAAAGGTCTCGCTCCTTACAGGACTTTGTAGCAATTTATATGTGTGTAATTTATTCTCATTACAGGTTTGTTCTTAACTGGTGCTCGGGGGGTCTTCATTGTATCTCCAGTAGATTCTTGAGAATTAAATAGTTTAACGAATTTAATGAGCAAATCTGGAAGAGGTACAAATAGAGTATTGTATGTGTTTGTGTATCGCCTCCTCAAATGTGCAAATAACATAAATATGGTTTTAAAAGTTTTAAAAGAGAGAAATGGCCAGAAACAAACGTCTTCCAGCAATAAGCGGCCCAGACAATATTTTGGCAAAGTGAAGATTCAAAAAAATGGATCTCATCATTCTCATGTAAACTCGTTCATTTTTATCAGTCATGCCTGTAGCTCTCAGGGTGTCAAACCTAAAGCAGACAAGCCCAGCTGGTGGAAGCCTGAGAGTGAAATAATGAATTTTTTAGCAGACCCAAGTTTATTTTTAGGCTTAATAGAATTATCTTTCATTTCCCTGTAAGTGAAATTGTAGGAAGGATATTTTTTAAAAAATTATGAAATTTTTGCCAGAACGGCAAAAGTAGCACTGGAACCTAAGCACAGCTGAGCACATTCAGATCCTGATTGCATTTGAAATTGTGGCCGCAGTGTACTCTTGCAAATCTTTACACGTGTGTTCAGTTTCATGCACACGGAAGTTTTGAACTGTGTATGAGTCTGAGAATATACATGTTTGTAGGCTAAGTTGTAGCATGAGTGACGTCCTGGAGAGCTGAACAGAACTGAAGTGGAGGTATTTTGTGTGGCATGGATGGGAAAGTAAAATTCAAGTATTTCTTTAGGCTATGCAATAAAAACATGCAGTAACGTTTTGGGGAGAGGATGATTCATAGGCAAGTTTCAGGTATCGAGTCTCATTTCGTTAATTAAAGCAATTTCATGAACACAATCAAAATATTCAACCCTATAATTTCACACTATCCATTTCAGAATGCTGTCTTTTTGTCTCCCTAGCTTTACAAAGCTGTCAACGCTGTCTTACCTTCAGTTGGAAGGAAAATATTGCTTTATTATCCAAAGAACATCTGAGAAAATGCCATGGGCCTGGGATGAGAATAATTACAGATTTAGCAAGGCCCATATGTTGAAGGGGGAAAATTTTTACGTGCAGTTCCACATCCCCAGCCCAGAAAGGTCACTCGTTTTGAGATTTCATTTAAAGTGGATCTGGCTTTTTGGGGTCCTTTTCTAATACATAAAGTAAATCAGAGGTTACAAACTGCCCCTTTATGGTCAGAATTGAGTGAGGTTTTTGCAACCATATGGCTTCACAATGAGAAGAGTAACAGACTCTGGGCAGGGTAAGCTTGGGGAAAGCCCCCCCATGCAAACTTTAAGGATCAGATTCAGTACTGGTGTCTTGACTTTGGTTGATTTGTGTATTCTTAAAGTTTGATTCTTGTTTCACATCAATTCTAGCTGCTGCATTCAACACTTAATACTGACATGTTACAATAAATCACAGTTTTTCTTTAGTATTTAGGTGTACACATAAAGAGGCATACAGCCTAGTCCAACTCAGCTACCCTGAGTAACATGTTTGCAGAGAGATGTATGCCCTGAGCAGGAAGAAAAAGCACTTTTAACTAGTTTTTTTAGTGACTCTTGATAATTGTCAAGGCAGGAGCGTGTGATGTGGTTGCCTGACTGGATTAGTAAGCGACAAAGATGCTCCTTTAAATGAACTCATGGGAGCTGCTGACTGGGAGCACTGGTGGTGCAGCCTTCTCTGCTGGAAACAGCCTCCCCTCTGTACTGTAGTTGGGAACCAGAGGAGCCACCTTACAGGGCAAGAGTATCTCATCTCCCAAACTGGCTCAATCTTTGTCTTCCCATGTTGTTTGCATCGATGTTAATCAATGTTAATTATGGTAGTGGGGCTTGTGATGTACTCATTATAAGAGCCATCCTATTTTTGTGTGCTTGTACAGTCTGTTACACAATAGAGCCCTGATTGGGGTTCCCTAGATGCTATAAATAGTTATAATGAATACGTGGTTCACGGTGCAAGACTACCCAGCCCAGTTCATACAGCCTATTGAAGCATCACATGGTGACTGTGGCTACCACTCACTGTGGCATACTGGATGTGTCTTGACAGCTGGGGCCTCTGTGCAGTAGCCCATTTAAGCTTTTGTTCATGTTTAAATAGGTGCTTGATTTTAACTTGCATTAATGTCCGTGGTTGGTGTAAATATGTACTTGAAGTTAAGCATCTGCTTAAAACTCTTCTGATTCAGGTTCCTTATTATGCTGCTTTCCCTACCCCACTACCACTCGGACTACACCAAGAGTTGATGGCCACTGCAGGTGTTTGTTTCCCAGATCAGCAGTTAGGTGCAAACACTGGGAGATGCTTCTTCTCAGAGCAGAGCAGCCAGCTGAGTGTAGCTGTGGGTGGGGGCACCCACCTGCCAAGGCAGCTGGCAAGCTGGTGGCTGTGGTCACCTTCCCAGCCATGCACTCCATGCTGCCACCCTTGTGCCGAGCTGGTATCTGATAGATGTGGTCTCCTGTGTTGGATTGGGTTCAGTTGGGCTGTCAGCCTTGCTGAGAATTCCAAATCCCTGTTTATACACTTTACTTAGTTTAAATAATCACCATTCAGCCCTTGACTCTGCAGCCTCAGGCTCTACGCTCTCAAATTCCAGAGAATTGGAATAGCTTCATAAATTTTTATCAAAGAAACTTTTCCACAAAGACCTCTAGTCCCATTTTTTTCAGCTTCCACAGGACTGCGTGCCTGGATGTTAGTTACCTGTCTGCACATTGGTCTCTGCTTGTCTAACTCCCATCAGTTCTCTGCTGTGTACAGCAATATGTTTATCAATCTTGCATGACAAAAATGTTTTAGATTGTTAATGTCTTATGTTGCCTCTCTTGAGTGTATGTTTTTAAAGAATTCTGAGTCACTGTTGAGTTGCTTCTGTGTTTGGAATTAATTTAAAATATTTAGTATAGCAGCTAGATTTTTCCCTTTCAACTATGCTGTACTGAAATTTCATGATCTACAGCACACCCTAGTGATATCTGGAAATCATGAAGATAGGCTGAGTCAATTTTACTTGCTCTCTCTTGATATAAAACTTAGGACTCCACAAAAGCCAAGACCATGACAGTAAAAATACCTTAACATCCAAGACAGGAAGAGGTTTAAATTCCTTGCTTTATAAAACAAAAATAGCCCTAGAAATTGATACGACAGTATATAATTCTGTGAAGAGGAAATCTATATAGTGAGTTCCTTTGGATTTCAGTCTGAAGCGTAGCACACACTATTAAAACAGACTATGGGGAATAGCAGATCCAGTTGTATAAGAGGAGAGGAGAATAATTGTTGAGGTTTTCCTTTAGAGACAGCATGGAGGGAGCAAACAGGAGTAAATATAAACAGTGTGAAGGACACCTGTGGGCAGTCTGTACAGGTTTTAAGTCTGAATGACCTTTTAGTGTCTTATGAAGAAAACATTAAAAATGATGCTGGATATTCAGTTGCTCCTTTTGCAGATGATTGGGTCATTTGGGCTTTCAGATGATGGTACCTATATTTAGTTTTCAGTGGCTAACAGGTTCCATACGATCCAGCAGAGGAATGTACAGCTACTCGACTTTTTAGGTGACCTTCCACTCACTTTCTTCTGATCTGTATTTCAATAATTTGATTTTTTAATAGTTGTCTTAATGCACAGCATGTTAAGGGTTCTGAATGGGCTGCTTGTTGACTCTCTGACAGCGTGTGAGGAGAAAGAAGGGTTGAGACAGACTTTGAGAAAGAAGTTGAGAAGTATTTATCAGAAGTTAAATCAAACTGGTGGTGCATGGATAACACTGAATGAAAGTGAAAACAATATGAATATCATTGAAGGAGAGTGTAGGCCTTTTAAGTTAATGGCTATTGAAGCTAAACCTCATATGGATTGTCCAAGAGATACAGAATTCATCAGACACAAGGTAACAGTGCCCTAACCTCCTTAAGTGTGAAAGCTGGAGAGCACACACTGCAGGTGCTCCGAGCAGCCCTTGACCACTGTAAAGTAACACATTCCAGTATCCTTGACCAGCTTGCAGCTCCAGCTTGGCTCCATGGAAGTAGCTAATCCTCTATCTCTGTTACATCAACGGAGCATTAATTGCCTGTGTAAGGCAAGGCTAAAGGTGAGGTCATTTCTGGCTCACACATGCATGAGAAATCTGTAGTATTTTGGGGAGAAGAGACGAATTTTATCTCAAAGGCCTCTGCATTTCACTCTTGTCAGGTAATCCAAACAATAATGGAAATGAGTATTTTGTTTTATGTAAATAAAAACAAAAAGTTTGCAATAATTTATGGTATTTATTTAAATGACATGCAAATTACTTTGTGAAACTTAGGGGGAAAAGCAGCACAACTGAAACAGCACAATTGTTTCCAAGAATGCCTTGCATTCATTTCAAATCCACATACAATATTTCATTCATGCTTAATTATTTCCCCAATGCTAGTCTAAGCATTACTAGTTCCCTTTGTCTTTTTGCTTTTGCATGCAGTGTGATTAGCAGAACTGCTTGTGCTCTACCAACTCCTGCACATATGGGGTTTAGCCTCATTGTTTGAGGGGTGGAGCAACAAGCAATATGAACACTCATGCTGCCAAATTTGGCACACGTGAGCCCTCCGAAGTATACAGATATCACCCGTTTCATTTAAATCCCTGTCCATATTTTGCATTGCCACCATAACGGCAACTCCATTGTCTGGATGTATTATTTGAAGCAGCTTTTCTCCCATTGTTTGTGTACTGTAATCCTTGAGGTTTCTGTAGTCATCGTGAGCAGCTTACTTGAAAGAAATCACTTAGCTCTCACAGATCACTCTCTGAACCTGCTGGCAAAGGAACAGGCCATGACTAAAGCATGGGACCTGTGATCTTTCTGAAGAAAATCTCTTCAGCAGAGTTTATAATTTGTTGCTTTCATGGGGCTCTGTTCTCAGGGTTTGGACTTGGTGTTATCTTTCATCCCCTGTGGATTTTTTCTACAAGGCATGATGGGAATGTAAGCTGAAAAAAAAAAAAAGAATAATGCTAGCTGTGGATGTGTACCCTAACAACATTTTACACACGTTTCAACTACTGGCAAAGAGAGACATCTACTGTTTGACAGAAATTAAGGATAGTGGCTTATTGTAGTTGCAGTGAAATCTTAGCCTTTTATTCCTCCATGGTATAGAGATTGGCACATCCTGCTGTGAGTCTTTTCAACAGACTCTGGAGAACTTAATGCTTGTCTTCTTAGGGCAGAATAAAAGATCCCCTGGAACTTATCACAGAACAGGGGCTGCTCAGTTCTTTCCTTTTCTAGCATTTGGTCATCTGTGTGGTCAATGTTTCCTACTCCAATGGCTCTTGGATCTCATGGTTGTATATGTGCACACTGTTGTAGGTAGAGCAGCCTGGCATAAGCCCTTCTTTATAAATTACGCTCATTACGGGTTTTGAATGCATATCATTTACTCCTGAAATAGCTATTTGTTGGATTTTTAAGACAGTGGCTCCCAAAATGAAGCCTCCAGAAAGCGAGCAAAGGCTTCTTTGAAGTTTGTAAAGAGTCAGCTTATTCCAGGTTTTGGGTTTTTTTTCCCCAAAGTCTAGATCATGTCATAGAACAACTGTAAATATGGTGTAAACACCGCTGTGCTTCATTTAGCTTAGCAGTAACTCTTTAGACAACGTTGTTGTAGTCACAGAGGCAACACTTTGTGATTGCAAGTAAAGGAGAGAGGTAGCTCAGGCGATGGTATTGAAACATGGCATGCTAAATTGTGTAAGTCTGAAAATCCCATTATAACATGTTTGAGTATTTTCAGTGGCTTCTGAAAGCTTTGAATCTGGTCCATCGTTATACAGAGTGATTCAAATTCACCTTTCCATCATGCTGCCTCCAGCACATGACATGAGAAAATGGGGCAGTGCAGTCTGTGCCTGTTGGCCCCCTCCCTTCTCTCTGTACCACCTTGGTGAATCTGAGCATCCCTCTGCCTGCAAGCTGTCAGAATTCAAACCAAAAGACTAAAGAGAATTGTTCTCTGTTCCCAAAAGAACAGGACGCTATGTAAAAGTCACTCTCTTTCATCACTAGTGATTTGGATAAATTTGGAAGTGGAGTCGGCCATGGACCCTTGACTTTGATGGGACTTATAATCAGCCCAGTCTTTGTGTCCCCAAGGTCCTGTATATTTGTGGTCAGAATTTTTGTAGCCAAACTTACTGCTCTCAGGCTCCGCAAGCACTGGGCTACAGTATGGATTTCTGAACCACTGAATAGTACTGAGTGTGGAAATTTCACTGAAGTCATTTCAGACATCTTTGAATATTGTCCTTTCATCCTTGTTACTAGAGTACTTTGTTCCTTAATTGAATTTACTGCACACGTTTTAGATCGGATTTTGAACTTTGTTTTGTGTGCTCTTTAATGAGAGATCTGGAAAAACGTCAGATGCACACATTCTGTGAAGGAGTGATCTGTCAGTGGAGAGAAGTTGTGGTAGGGGATTCTTTTTTTAGTTTCTCTCTGGAAGCCTCGCAAGATATTTTATGTAGCTTTTTTTACTAGGACTTTCCTTCCGTGTTCAGATGTGCTACAACATAAATATACAGACTGATTTGGGGATACTAACTTTTATGTTTAGATTTATTGTAATATTTTTTTTCTGAAAAGGTCACAGAATGGCTATTCTGTGCCAGTAAGTATAATTATTGAATTAGACTGCTGAGGAAACAAAAAACACAGCATGAATGATTATTATAGTGATTCTAAAGGATCAGAAGATATGTACGCTCTTTGCAGTTAAGGATATGCTTTAAATATATTTAACAGCTTGCTTGGATAGTGCTAACTATGAATACACACTATATTCTAAACAAGTAGTCTATATTCTTAGATCATCCTTCAAGAATGAGATGATACGAGGTAACTAATAATGTTTTGTGACCTTCTTTACCAGTAGTCCATCATTTTGGCATTGAAACTGATTATGGCCAACTTGTCACTTCATCACTTGGGAGTGTGTGCAGGGGGACCAAAGAAGCACCTCTTAAACCAGCAGTAGAATGATTTAGTTCACTCACACTGTTCTTCAAATTCATCCCCTTTCCTACAAGCTGATGAGGCAAACCTCTCCTTTGCTTAATGTCACACAAGGTACGTTGAAAGACTGTGAAGAGACAGATGTTATAGAACTTCACTTCATATGCAAAAACCTGTTCTATCGTTTATTTGCATTCAATTAGAAGTCAGACCCTGATGAATATCTAATGTAGGAAATGGGGAAAAGATTTGCCATCAAGCATATGCTTTGCTCGTAGTGGATCTCTAGCCTGCTATCGTGTCTTCCCGTAGTGAATTGGGTAAGAACTGTCATTTTCACTATGTTATTTACACCTGTATTTCTGAGGTGAAGAGTACCTAATAAGGTAAAAGTTGCTAGGTTACTTGTTTTAGGATTTCTTTTACTTATGTCATTACA
The DNA here is from genome assembly GCA_028571105.1 of Tragopan temminckii. Taxonomy (NCBI): domain Eukaryota; kingdom Metazoa; phylum Chordata; class Aves; order Galliformes; family Phasianidae; genus Tragopan; species Tragopan temminckii. Next base: position 7,922 of record JAOWBP010053010.1, read on the forward strand.
CAGAGTTCTGCAGAAAGCACAGTTCCTTTTAAACGGCCATTCTGTAGTTGCAGATTTTCCCTTACTGGGAAAGCCTGGCTCTGTTCAAGGGCTTATGTGCTATAGAATTACTTTCATATTCATTTTCTTTTTCAGTGTAGGTTGTGCCTTGCCTTGTGAATTTCACAATTTGCTAGGTAATCTGGAAAGTAATTTAAGGAACTTGGACATTTTAAATGTGTTGTTTTCAAGAAGGAAAAATTCAAATTATAATATGAAGCAGAGGTGGCAGACTCTTTCAGAACAGACGCTTCTTCCTGTGACCCTTCAGAGCACTCATATGGTGGTTTTATAGCATTTAGGGAGAGATAGAGGTATAGAACCCTAGACATTAAACAGCTGAGCTGAGGGGAACTGATACAAGCCTCTTACCCTTTTAAACCTGGATATGATTAGAAACCTCTTTTGTTACATCTTCTGTTCCCTTTCTTCTCTGTGACCATTCCCATCACATATTCTGGGAAACACATGATATTTCTTCCTTTTTCTTTTTTCTATTTGCTTTGAATAATATTTTGAATTAAACCATCCTCTCCAGTATCCAAGTTAACACACTGACACGAAAGGGAAATCTTAATTGGTACTTTAAGTTGCTTTACAAACTTCCACAGGTGGATCTGTATTACTTGCACATGCCCCAAGGTCTTTGTTCTGATACTGTAATAGTGATAAATACAAAGATTGCAGAGAAAAGAAAAAAAAAAGCTCAACTAGCTGAAAATAAAAGTCTGCCACGTTCAGTTGCCTAATGCTTGTGTTTTCCAAGGGAATCTCAGGCATTGAAGAAAATTTAGAGAAATGGCATCTTCAGCTTTTTTTTTGGTCCAACAAGATTAAGTGCCTCATCTTAAATCTGCCATGGCTTCCTGTGGAGATAGTAGGGATTTTAGATAATTGCATCAGATATTTGGGACCGTTCCTCCAGCACTGAGCTTGCTCCTGCTGGACACTTTCTCTAGACCCTGTACAGAGCAGGCTGGAAGCCAGAATGAATCAGTCTGTTGGCAGCAACAGCCAACTTCCAGATGAAATCATTCCTGGCCCCCCTTGGCCTATCTCCTAGTATGTCAAAAGCTGTGAAAATACACAGTGAACACTTTGAGGACATGTTGGACTTGTCTCTAGTTATTTTGGGTTCTGCCATATGCTAGGGAAGGACTTCTGGCAGGAATCTGCTAAGTGGCTCACTAAAACAGAATTGCCTGTACTCTGCTACTGTAGTTAGTTTCTGAGGTATGCTTTTGACAGACAATTTATATGGGTGTTTGAAGACTTTGAGGGGGTGAAAGGGAATATTTTTTTCCTGATTGCTTTCAAAACTCCTAGTAACCTAAAGAGGAAAAAGGCACAAAACATCCCACTGAAGGAAGTTAGATAGTCAGTGAATGCTGATAAAGAGACAAAGAGAACTGCTACATAGGAACAGCAATGCCATCCTACTTTTAAGAGCCTAGCGTAGTGTGGTGAATACAGTGACATCCAGTGGATCTGAGTCACAGCAGGACTACCTTGAACTGCTCTCACTCCACCAATTCCTAGATTACAAAACACATATGAATGTTTATCCCGTATACTAATTATTTATTAGGTCTGGATGTTGAAATTGGCATAAATGCATGCAAAAATTAGTGATTCCACAATACACAATCCTGTAAGAGAGAATTCGGCCAATAGAGCTATCCCTTCTGTCACTCGAGAGAACTTTTTCCCGTTTGGCACGCTGTGATTGTGGACCCATGGCTAGGTGGTCGGATAGCCACCAGATGGAGCCAGCCGGGCAGTAAACGTGGGCAGGAGGAACTGTTGTGGGTCTTCCTCCTGCATCGCTAAGACTGAAAATAGGGCTTCTATAAACCTAGTTATTACACCAAAAATCACAGGATGTTTGGTGGATTGTGTGATGTGCTGATTCATGTGTGGAGGCTGATGCTCGGTAAGGAAAACAGGTACTGACTAGTATCTACCTGCAGGAAGAAATCTGGATCCAAGTGATTACAATGGCCAACTCCCATCAATTTCAACAGCCAGAAATTCTTGGAGAGTATAGTGTGTCTTAGAGCAGCACTTATAGCCTTAGAGGATACATTTGTCACTGTTCTCCCACATTTTCAGTATAGTAACTTTTAGGGAAAATGTAGATCTAGTAGGCTAGATGATGTAGCCCTAATAAATTACTGGTGTTTATCCTTAACTGGAGTTCTGAGTTAATTATTCAGTTCAGGACGGATTGGTAAAAATGCCCTCCTTCATGTTCTGCATGCTTCATTGCTCTTCATTTTGCTCCTTGGAAAGCTGCTTGCAGCTGCTATTTTGGGGTGTTACTTTTTAAAATGTATGTGGCATTTTGGTTCTTTTCATTTTAGGAATTACATTTGCTTTTTACATCCAAATCATAAAAATCAAGAGTACCGATAGACCTGTAACATTTTGAGTTGTTAAACAGAGAGTTATTTTATGTGATCATATAAAGCACAGGGAGGTTAAAAAGTCCCCAGTGCAGCAACAGGAAAGAGACAAAAATTGCAAGTTATGTTTTCTTTTCCTCATTCTGAATTTTCATCTTCTCAACAAGGAACTGGGGGAGTGGTTGGGGGGGAATGGTTTACTTTAAATCAGAGATGAAATCATAATAAAGACTTAGTTGACAAGGAAACAAAAGCCTCACAATAATCCATCTTTGGAAAACAACAGCTTTTTTAACATTAGGCAGCAACTTTTTAAAGACTGTGCTGGCGTTAAGAAACAGTGTGATATTTCTAGAGCCATATGTGACACAGCTGTTTAGCACTGCTTCAGCTCATCACTTGTTTCATTACATATGGTGCTATATCAGAATAGCATGCTGCACTTTACTGAACCAATGACTGAAATAAACATAGATTAAAGGGATGCAGAGTTGCTCTTAGATGCAGCTGGCTGGACCAGTCCTAACAGGTGGACTATTTGATGGATGACCTGGCTGTGAGATCGTATCCAGAGAGTGGTGGTCATTGGTTCAATGCCCCGATGCAGATCAGTGACAAGCGGTGTCCCTCAGGGCTCAGAACTCACAGCCCAGAAAGACAATTTATCCTGGGCTGCATCCAAAGCAAGGGCAAGGGAGGTGATCCTGTGCCTATGCTCTCGTTGCTGAGACCTCATCTGGAGCACTGCATCCAGATGTGGAGTCCTCAGTATGGATGTGGACCTGGTTGGAGAACGTCCAGAGGAGGGCCACAAAAATGATCCAAGGGATGGAACTCCTCCCTGCGAGGACAGGCTGGGAGCTGGGGCTGTTCAGCCTGGAGAAGAGGAGGCTCTGGGGAGACCTGAGAGCGGCCTTTCATTCTCTAAAGGGGGGCTGTAAGGAAGAAGGGGATGGACTCTTTATTGGAGGCTGCTGTGACAGGACAAGGGGAAATTGTCTGAAGGAGGGGAGATTTAGATTGGACATGAGGAAGTTTTTTACAGTGAGAGTGGTGAGGCACTGGCACAGGTTGCCCAGAGAGGTGGATGCTCCATCCTTGAAGACACCCGAGGTCAGGCTGGACCAGGCTCCGAGTACCTGATGGAGCAGGTATCCCTGTTCGGTGCAGGCAGATTGGACTAGCCAGCCTTTAATGGTCCCTTCCAACTGAAACAATTCTGTGATTCTATGATTTAATCGTATTCTGCGGCACAGAGCATCCTTCCTCTTTTTTCTAATGGTCCGGGACCGGGAGCTGAGAACACCGCAGGAAACGCTGCCATTCGTATAATATCCAGAGGGCCTTTGCTAAGCTCCTGCGCGGTTCCCCCCGGCCGCCGGCTGGGTTCCTCGCTGGGACGCGGCGGAGGAAGGCTCCCTGTCGCCTACCTCGGGATAGGCATTTCGCCACGGGGAAAGCGGGGCTCAGCCCGCTCCCAGCCGCAGCTCCCTTCCTCCCGTGCCGCCTTCCCCTTCCGCGGCCGCGCCGCGCGGGGTC
>JAOWBP010053012.1:0-11898 GCA_028571105.1 Tragopan temminckii
ATTGAAACAGGTTGCCCAAGGAGGCTGTGGATGCCTCATCTGTGGAGACATTCAAGGCCAGGCTGGATGTGGCTCTGGGCAGCCTGGTCTAGTGGTTAACAACCCTGCATGTGGCAGGAGGATTGAAACTAGGTGCTCCTTGAGGTCCTTGAGCTCCCCTTATCCCCTTATGAACTTTCAGGTTTTGTTTACCCTGATGCTATTTTCAAACAATATCAGAACTGCATAAAACCAACCTAAATTAAATGTCAAACCTGGAAGTGTAGAGGTGTTTAACATCTTTAATCTTTTTTAATTTACAAAAGGAGAAATGAGTGTGCAGTTTCACGCCAAATAAAGATAACAAGACTAACAGTAGAGGGAAAAGGCAGAAGAATGTGTGGGCTCAGGAGTCTTTTTTTTTTTTTTTTTTAAACAAGTATTTGGAAGACAAACAACAGGACACAAAGCTCACATCCAGCACAGCTGGAAAACAGTCTGAAAACCCAGCTCTTTTATCACTCACTTAATGGGTGGTGAAAGAGTCTGAAGTAGAGCAGACCTTCAAGCTTCAGATCTGTTCTTGGGAGCTTGAAGTTTAGTAGCCATATTTCTCATTGAGATGTGTCTTGCCATCACCACTCTGATCTAAGGGACAAAGACAAAGTTACTAAAAAAACCTAGAACAACAACACAACCTACCAAAAAGCTAGCACAAGACAGATCTGTAGACAAGTATTATTCTCTAGCCAGCACCTGTCAGACAGGGATAAAACCCAGAATGGATACTATAGTCCAAACTGTCTTTTGATTTATAACTCCTCTTAACATACCATTAATATTAGTGTCAAAACTTCATCTATTCCTGATTTGTTTTTCTTCTTTTCCTGGGATCCTTATTAAGACAGCTGACTGTACAGAGAGGAAAAGGAGCTCCCTCTTATGGATGCAGTTAACTTTTACTTACTTACTGCCTTTGGAACCTGTCCATGCTATAAGGTTGCAACAGCCTCAATAAAAGTTATAATCATGAATTTCCTAAATGAAAGTTGAACTTTGATCTCATTACAGAAACGTCTATGCACAAAAATAAATTTTCAGTTTTGGAGCAATTAAGAATAACCCCTCTTAACTAAAAACACTCTGGAACTAAGGTGTTCAGTTTTAGCTCATCTTCACCAAAGAATTAGCAAGATTCTTCTCCAAAAGATGCCCCAAAGTTTGTATTTACAAAAATCTGCAGAACATGTTCAGATTTCACAAGCTTCCATAAGAATTGGAAATGCTGAGGTTGCTGGAATATTTATCCTTAGTGAAGTTTTAAGCTTTTCTTTCAGATAGATCATTATATCAATATATGCAAATACAGTTAGGTCTCCCAAGTGTTAGAAAACTGAAAACCAGACTTCAGGTGCACCTGTCCACTGAGGTGAAACTGCTATAGACTTGGTACTATATGGTGATATAAGAAGTAAATATGGAGCATAACAAGCCAAAAATTGTTGTGTTCTCAGTAAAGTATTCCCATGTGTATGGGAACTGCTGAATCACGGCTTGAACCTCTGATTGATCACCTGGGGTGAGCAATGAGTCAGCCATGGGAGCACAGGTGAAGGCAATTCACCTGTGCTGCCGGAAGGGGTGGAGTCTGGCTCCACTTCTCCTAGACCCATTTAAGAGCTGACTACAAGTAGGAAAGGATCTCTTCTGGAGATCATTTCTTCTGGAGATTCCTAGTGAGCCCAGCATACAGGTGAGCACTTTATCTTTTCTTTGCTCCAGTATAATAACAGCTTAGTTGAGCTCTTTGGTATTTATAACATCTATACATCCATTGATTGTACACCATGTTACTTTTTCCTCAATACATTACAGGGACACCCTGACTATTTGTTAGATAGATTCTCAAATTATATGAAAAAAAACAAACTAATAGTCAATACCTGCAGGAGGAATCCATATGCAGTAGTCTGGGTCATCATCTGGGTATTGTGAGGAAAAAAAAGGTTGTTGGACCTGCAAAAGAAGATACTTTTAAGGTGCTGTGCCACTTCAGCAATGTGTCAGTCAATAAATCTCTCATTAATCCAAATATAAACACTGACAGATAAGGATTATTTCTACAATGGTTATGGACTAAAACAAACAGTAAACACTCTATTTCACTTTATTTCCAGTAGTGTTGCAGAATCAGTGGTTAGAGTGGTTAAACTGGACCTCTGGAGATTTTCTAGTGCAAAGTCCCTCTCAAAACAGTCTATTGCCAGCACCAAATCCAGTTATCAATGGCATTCAGACAGTAGAGCTGGGCAGATTAGTCAGGGAATGTGAATTCAATGCAACACTCAACAACTTTACTGAGTAACAGAAGTATATTTGAGAATATTTGGTTTCAAAGAAAGCTCTCCCCTTCCTCTCACAACTCCATTTCCAGACAGTTTGTCTCACTCTAATGTTTGGCAATGTCATTCAACATTGAGTTTCTTTATGCAGTGAAAAGCTTTAGAGTAGGATTTTGAAGTACTTTAGTGCTCTCATAGCACAGTCCCACTAAAAACTTCAGGTTTAATATGACTTATAGAAGTATACTATGTGTTATATACTTTTAAATGAAAGTTCAGCTATAACTTAGTTTTTCAAAAGAAAACCAATTTTTGTGAGGTCTTACTGACATCACTGCAACATTTAAAGCAAACAAAAATAGGCTACCATTGACACAGCTGTGTGACAGCTTTTTGGTCACATCAGCATTTTCTCGATGCCTTTTGTTTTCAACACGTACAGGTAGCTAACAAATAAAACCATACAACTGTAAAGTGAAGGATTTCAGAGTTCAAAACATACCCACTTAGCACTGATTTCCATTACTCTGTAGTGTTGTGACACAGTCCTAAGTTATGCAGTTGAAGCAATTTTTCATTCCCTCAAAAAGCTTTCTTTCCCCAAGTAAACCTCTGAAAGAATCTTTCTGTAACATTAATGTTCTAAAAAACATTATACTGGAGCTGAAGAGTTTCTAAATGCGGTTTCAAAATAGCCACTTTAAAAAAAAAAAAGAATTGCTTTTCCTGTTTTGTATGATTTGAAGATATTCTTCAAATAGCTGAAGAGAAAAAAACATAGGCTGACTTCAGGTTGATATTTTCCATGCAAGATCTGAGCCTGGTAGCAGGCAGAGCATGCGGAAAAAGTGATTTGTAATAGGAGAGAGAATACAGCTAAGCCATCTGGTATTTGGAGAACGCTCACTGTTACAGTGAACTCTGTACTGATGAGAGGTGCTGACTTGACTGCTTCAGCATGAGAAGCTGCCTTGTTCTACCATATCCATAGAAATGGTGCATTCTGGTCTCTAGCAGGTTAAGTTTACCCTTACTTTATGAGCATACTTCAGGCCAGTAAGAAAGGATGATTCTAAAGGCCTCGTCTACAAAATCTTTGGGTCCTTTGCCAGAGCTAGTAAGAGCAGCAGCAGCATACACATGCTACAGGGAGTTAAGTTTCTTTAAATAGGTGAAACAGGGCTAAAACTCAATGGCCACTACAAAAAACTGTCATAATGCTCAAAACTCATGGCCCACCAACTACACTAATTGTCCCTGGTTGCCAGCATAAGGGTGAGATGCACTGTAAAGGGAAGAGCCTCATAATAATCACTAGGCTAAGAGCAAACCATCAGAGAAGTTCCTTCCCATTTTTTCCAGGAAGGCAATGTTTTTCTCTGTCCTAAAACATGGAAGACTCATACTTCACATTTTACTGCAAATTCGATGCATGGGGAACATATTATTTGGTATATCCACTCAAATTTAATAATAATTAGATTGCAAAAAACAATAGTCTTGTTAGATATCTTACTGTATCTCAGTGAAAGGAATGAGGCTTGGTAATGGCAATACAGACTAGCTACAACTTTAGTCCAGCATGCCCTGTGTCAGTCAGTGTTCCCCAGGCTTTTCTCCATGAAAGTTTTGCAATACCACTTTGAAAGCCCAGAGATAACCTATGCTCTACAACACTTGTGATAAAGGAAAAGAAGCAATTACCAGAGGCTTAACTTCAGCTCTGCCACGCAAAAAGCTAGAAAAATAAATTTGTGATTCAATTGGGGAGCCTTGTTAGCTTACTTCAGCTTTGCAGAACACCCCTGTTATGCTTGAAATACTGTGCTTTACCTTCTCACCAGAGACTTCAAGAGCTGCATCCAATGTCAGTATGTAGTTCTGTTACTATTACTGTTTCACTAATGAGGAATCTACCAAATGATTCCTTAAAACTCTTAGGTTGCAGGAGACACAGTTGTAACTGACCTTGCTTGAGCTATTAGTTTTCTTAACTTCCTCAGATGTCTCTCTGGATTCCTTACATACTGCATCAGATACTGAGGAAAAAAAAAAGATTTAAGATGTATTAGAAACTTGTATCAGAAATAAGCTCGCATGAAGATGTATTTCCTTTTGAATATATCCATCACAGCTCACTACATAGGACCATCATGTTTTTTCTTTATTTTTATCATTTTACAGTAATGTAGGTGAGAGGAAGTAAAAGAAAAGTATCTCTGACTTTTCTGCCTCTTAATCTATGAAATACTGACCTTTCTGACTTAAGTCTGTGGACGTGATGATGAGGACAGGAAAACATGCACTAAAAGAACTTGAGTTAGGGAAAAAATAGAAAATTTAAACAGCTCTCTCCAGTTGCTCATTACACACACACACACACACACACACTTCATTTTGAGAACTGACTTTTTTGTGTGTGCATTCAAGTAGAGGGGTAATTGGGGGCATTGAGTGCTAACTAACATTATACAGTAGTGGACAGTACAGAATGGCAGAACTTCCCTTTTATGAAGTGACACAACTTAGTGCAGGAAAGTAAGAGGGGGGGAAAAAAGCATTATATTTACAGTCCTAAAAGAATTTTCCTTCTCTTAATGCTACTTTTTTTTTTAAATAAAGAATGTAAATGCAGCTAGTGACTATGAAAAGCAAGGAGATCTGAAACAGTGAGGAATATGTCCTCACCATACCCTGAACACTACCTAAACAAAATTATCCTTCATTCTGATTCTAGAGCCTAAAATTAGGCTTAGTTTCTTTCTCCTAATCAGAAAGCACTAATTCCTTCAGGCAGTTTCTGAATGTAATTGTTACCTTACTATAGTAACCTAAATTGTACATCTCACCTTGAGATTTCTCTTGTGAAGGTCCCATCTGAGATTTATTCCTTAGTATCTTTGGCTCAGGCTGAAAACTAACTCCTGTTAAAAAAATAAAAGGAGTTATGTGAATGCTATGCAGCAACTCTGAGTAGGAGTGCTAGCATCCCTGAGGAAAAAAAACTTAAAAGGAACTCTTAGCTATGTTTGTTTCAGGAAGAAGTCTTCTCTTAAAGTCCTTTACATTACCTCATCTAATTTTATTATTGCAATACAATAATAAAGGAAAACTTGTGATCAGTTAAAACATACTTTTCAAGAGCAACCTGCCCAATGTTCTGACAAGAAGTTAGAACTAGGTTTCTGCCACCAAACACACCATCATTACTAAGCTTTTAAATACATCAAGTTAAAAAAGAATGGGTTATAGACAAACTACATAGGTGCGAAGGAAATACCTCTTCTTTCCTACTTTTTAAATTACTTTCCTCCTTACAAGCTGTCTAAAACTTCACGCAGGCATTTGTTTCCTTATGAAATACCTCTCCCTGCCAAGAACACATCACATTTACTGTCATATGGACACTCAACCTAATGAAAGCAGGGCTTATCAAAATATGACCTTTCTTGAGGCCAGGAGATTGCTATTTTACCAAAAGTGTGGAAGAACTGACTGCCAAGCAGAGCTCCAACTTGAACCAGGTGAAACTCACCTGTTTCTCCCCTGCTTCCATACAAACGCTAGATTCATGGAAAAAATCTGTGGAAAAGCTATAACCTGTGACCCAAATCTTAGAGGATTGCCACAGCTCTAGACAAAAAGTATCAGTAGTTACAGGCTCAGGTTTGCTACTGGAAAAATCAAAACTCATCATTTACCATCTTGAAGGGATTCTAGATTCTCATTATTACAGGCAGAACCATTGGGACCATTTGTTTCTTTTCCTGTTTCTTCCTCCACTGTCACCTTCATTTCCACATCCGATGTTTTACTGCTCGTTGCATCTACTTTCTGCTCCTCCTCAATTTCTTCCTCTTCTTCCTCCTCCTCTTCCTCCTCAGGCCCATCATCTTTCATTTTTAACAAGCTTTCAGGGACATGTGGACGCTTGTCAGGCAACTTCTGCACAACAAAGAATTGTGCATTAGTACTAGGATAATATGGAAATAGATGTCACCAATATTTGCTACAGGATAAAGCATGCATTTTGCAGTTGCAGGAACAACTGGTAGAGAACACTCACAGGGTGAAAAATAGTTAAGTTGTAAAGGAAAAGATATTGGCAGAGATGGAAGAGGAAAAAAGATGTCTAACCCATAGTTAGAGAATGCAGGCTTTTCCTAAGAGCAACACTAGGTCTGACAGTAACTGCTTGCTGCCCTGCGCATTTCTCCACTCTTCCAGGCTTGCTCCTCCATGATGTTTTTGTACATGTGATAAAACACAGTTTCGACCTGCAGGCTCCACAGCCTGAGATGATGTCTGAGAACTAGTGCCTGACTCAGAACACTTACCCCTAGGCTTCCAGTTTTCAGCTTGAATTTGCTCCCCCCTTTCATAGCACCGAAGAGAGGTAGGGTAATCTTTTTCGACTTGCTGTTTGCTTCCAGACTGTAACTCCCAGTCCTAATGAAAATTAGATACAAAGAAAAATAGCGTATAAAATATCAATCAAGTCTTATATTTTCAAATGCAAACAAATAAAGGTGTTTGCATAAAGACTTTATTTCTCTCACTTGCAGCATCTAAAGAGGAGGTTTCAGGAGATGACTCCTCCATCCTACATGTCTGTTTTAGGAGTCAGACACTTGTCATAACAGGAGAGGAAAAAAATACTTATCAGACACTCTCAAATTCAAATGCACATTTATCCTTACATATGTATAATATGTATGTGGATGTGTATAAACACTCGGAGGCCAAATCTCAATTTAAACAAGTTAAGCAATTAAACCTCTAATTAAACATCTAAGTTGCCATTAGCAAGTGATGAGCCCAGCACACGCTTCCACGAAGTGCAGTAGCACTGCTGTGCAGTATTTGAACAGCCATTGCACTTCTACCTTTCACAGAGTAAAAATGAGTTTCAAATTGTAAAAAGTACTGTAAAATTCTTCAGTTCCTTCTGGATACAGATTGGGAAAAATGTTGTTGTGACACCAGGCTTCCAGCTCCTTCCAGCTCTCTCATCTGGGCTTATCTTCACAGCTGCAGTGCATCTGCCTTGGCCACAGAAGCAGCAGTGGCTCTTTAGGGACAGGACAGGTAGTTGTGAAGGCACTGTTACTTTTGCATTTGGAAAACTGTCTACTTAATGGGAGGGTGCACAATTGCCCATAGAAAGTAGCAATAGTGATTTTTTTCAAACTTTATCCAAAACTTACGGGGGCTTCAGCTCAGGCAGTTCTGCAGGCTTGACGAGCTTTATTAACCCTTTCAGTCTCTGCTGCTCTTTCTTCAACTCAAATGACCGCAGATGAAGTTTCTTTCGAGTCACGCTGTCTAAGGTACTTCCTGATTTTATTTCTGTCATGAATTCGTCCAAGGAATCTTGAGCTGCTGGCTGGGATTGGCCTAGGCAAGATAATGGTAAGAGGGGGGAGATGAGACTAAGGGGAGGAGTATAAGGTATATAGGAATGACTATCTTCTCTGCAAGATCTTTTTGAATGGGAAATAATGGAGGTTGATAGCTCTGGAAGGATGAAAACATTTCTCCTAACAAAGCCTAACAGTAAATCTTAAACCACTTAGATATCAAAGCCTCTCAAAATTGAATTTTAATTTATGAGCAAATCTGTCCATCATGTACATTGGTCATCTCAATTCAAGATCTGCTGTTCCTAAAAAAAAAAAAAAAGTGGCTCCTTTTTGTAGTCAGAGTCCAAAATAAACACAGCTACAATGCATCCCACACCACTGCATGGGGAATCCTGTTTTGGCTTTCCTGGAATGCTTATGTAATTACATTTGCAAACCTAAAAATGAATCACATGATGCTGCCTCCCATCTCTGGAGGACTGAGTATGCTTGATTTTGTAACAAGAAAACAGTGCTCTGTACCTGGGGGGGGAGGGAGCAACAAAAACTAACAGTCCTTTTACTTCATCTTATTTCAGATATTACTATTTCTATGCTTATTTGACTAACTGAAATAAAATTCAGGAGGAAAAAACTCAAGCTCTAACAAGTAAGAAAAATAAATACGCAATTCTAACACGAGGAATTTATGAACAAAGCAAACCAGGAAAACTTTTTCTGGGCTTGGATACTGCTTCAAATGTTTTTATACTGTGTTCAGAAATAACTTAGAGGCAAAGAAAAACATTGTTGCTATTAACAAACCTTTACACAAGCAGTCTTCTGCTTTTCTACTAATAAAATTGGCAAATCTGAAATTTATTTGCAGCTTTATAAGCATTTATCTTTTTATGCACATGAATAACTGTGACAAGTGAGTTACTTTTAATTCAGCTGTAGCTGATTAAGTAGCACTCGCAATTTTAAATATGCACAAATCTAAATTATTGTTACGAGTATATACTTAAGTAGTTGTACATGACATGAAATATTTACACAAAAGTCTAATAAGACTAAGATTTTCCAATGTACTCAAATGGAAAGGATATTTCTGATTTGGAGACAAAACCTAGTTTGCATTTTGCAAACATAAAAAGCCACAACAATAACTGAAGACACACAAGATTAATAGGCTCCAAAAGACAAGAGCATCCATCCTCAACCAAATATAAATAACAATGAAATGTTATAAAAGCAACTCAGACATAGCCTTTCCTAGCTATGTGTATGAACTTAGACAAAAATGATCATTGAAAAGCCAGTTAATAAGCAGTCTGAATCACCCAGCAGAAGCTAGGCAGAAGCTGAGAGGAACAACCATTTAATTTAAGCACTGAATTTCAATGGTAGCATTTCATGTCTAGTCAGGTAATTCAGAACAGCTGAAGGCACTGCAGTTTCACAGCTCACTACTTTAGTCCCAGGCCAGCGTAAGGGTGCTTCACTGGATGGTCTTCACTGTGTCAGATGATCCTCCTAGCAAACAGGTTTCTCTGATTCTGCCCACAGTGCCTTCAATCAGGTAGTTGAGCGTACAGGGTTACTTTAGCATACAGTATCCACTGTATGCTATACAGTATCTACTTTTCCAAGCTATTTAAGGAAAATTTGATATTGCTGGGAGGTGAATCAATCCTGGCTATTATACTTAATATACCAGGGAATAAAAAGCTATTGGGCTATTTACTGCACCGTCAGCTTAGCAATAATTTTCCTCTGAACTGGCAACCAAAAATGAGACTGAAGACCTCTGTGTATTCATATTTTTTTCATTCAGTTGTGTCAGTGAATTAAGAGAAACCAAGCCAGTCCATCTGTAGTTAGTTCTGAGTGAACTCAGAACTCTAGCGAACAATTTATGAACTTTCACAGAGACTTTTTCAACAGCCACTTAATCTTGTCAAGTGTTTGATAAGAGGTGTTACAATTTAGCCAGTCATTCACTCATTGGTCTCTCTTGCAAAGAGCCCGACAACATGCCTTACAGCTCTGAAACTGTATGTAATGCTGCAACTGTGCCAGACAGCTCCAAAGAGTATGTGGATCACTCATGACCAGTACATATGCTCCCGTCTTAAAGATGTATTCCACATCTCTGGTTAACCAAAGAAATCTGAGAAAATACAAGCAACTAAAGCACACAAACTCATGACAGAATACTTTGTTTTATCCTGGCCTAGTTTTAGGAAGTTTGCATTTGATACTGAATCATTTTGTATTGCAATACCTTACAGGCTGTTAAAGCTAACTTTTGAGTGCTGAAATTGCTATTTTTCTGAGGCTTTAAACTAGCTATATAACAAGCTACAATTTACCAAACTATGACAACATATCATTAGAATTATATGGTGTTAGTAGCAGTCTATAAATGAACTGATTCTTTGTTCTCCTAGTCTGTATTTCAATCATCCTTGTTGAAAAACAAGAAACAAAAGCTTCATGACACTTGAAAGATGGGAATTACCTATCTCACACTATTAACTTCTCCTACTAGTTAGTGGATCATGAACTACTTTTCAGTAAATTCACTTTGAAAACAGTTATTTCAAAGACACTGAACTGATCCATCAACTCACTGAAACAGTGAGGCTTTCTGAACTGTCATTTAGTAGAATCAATCATCAGCACAAACATTCATTCAAACGTGTTTGGGTGCAGCTCTGAATAACCAGGAAGAAACGTATACATGTAATTCACAAAAGACAGCTCTGCTGTCAGATTGCTGTTTTCTTGCAGATTGCAGGTTTCCTGAAGAAATTCTGCCAAACTCGCAAGTTGATTTGGTTAGAAACCTTTTTGTATTGTGAACCAACCTAAAAAAGGTTTCCTTTGTGCCTTCCTTTTATTCCACAAGATGTTATCAGTAATTTAAATTAAAATGTACTTCTTTGTGTAGAATGCTTTTAAATTTAAGTTACTAGCATATATTTTCACACTTAGGAAGTGGTCTGCCTTCATAGACAGACATAATCCTGAAAACCTGAAGGATTCCCTAGCTAGCAAGCTCAGTGAGCTTTCCTTTTTAAGATGCACTTGCAGTGAGAGAAGTGAAATGAAAGATACTGTCTTTTTTCTTTCAGTTGTTGGCTTATCCCTTATAAATGGTTCTGGAAGAGATAGAAAAATGCAGTGTTTGAATTGGGTCAGTTTTGCTATTATGGGCAGATAAACAGTAATAATGTTCACCCTGTTATGTTCCAGGATTTTGTATGCTCTCCCCTTTACCTTTGATGTGATATACTTCTGGAAAAAGTTGCATTCATTAATAAGCGACTAAACACATAATAGCACACAAGCACCCTCCTTCAGATAACTCTGTTACCTGCACACTTTCCTGCCCTTTTGTGAAAAGAGGACATGAAAAAATGCACTTAGACATGATTCTATGATATACAAAAATGCATTTTCATTTATTTACTGTTTCTTTTTTATAATGAAAAGCACTACAATCAGAGACTTTGTCCTACCTTTCCCTGAAGCCTTCAGCTTTTCTGTTATCTCAGAGAGCTCATTTTCAGCCTCCTTTAGCTTTGTAACCTATGAGAAAAACACACACTTATGAGATTTTCATCTTCTCAAAAATTTCCTTGTAAATGTTCCTCAAATATCCTACCACATTATTTCTACTTTTCTATTCCTGATTTTTGATCAGGAATTTCTGGGACGAAAAACATACTGTTATTAAGAATGATCTAGATTATAACAGGAAGTTATTTGAACAGTGTAAAAGAACTTTCTGAAACATGTAATGCTTTTAGAGCTATATTCTACCATCATTACAATCCTCCAAACCTCCCTACGCCCACCTCCTTGCTTCTCCCACACCCTACTGCCTGTGTAGAACTTGCAGTTCACTCATCTCTCCTAGTTTAGGACAAATTAAAGATTGTATATAGTGACAGAACCTCAAGAACTGAACCCTCCTCTCTGAAGCAGCTGAAGACTACTTCTTTGCAGGCTAACTTGGTTTCAAGCTGTGACAGTTCCTGGTAACAAGACAGTTCATGCTCCATAGTCTGTTATCCTTTTTGCATAAGGGAGCAGATAGGTATGAGTTAGTACCAGTCCCAATAATGGTTTCTGTGATGTACATCAAGTATTATGTATAAGAAACAAATTACTTTCTGTTATTAAGGTTTCTTTTAGATCCAATTCTTTTCTTTCAAGACTTTAAA
>JAOWBP010053015.1:0-11890 GCA_028571105.1 Tragopan temminckii
AGGGAACCTGCTTTGGCAGGGGGGTTGGACTCGATGATCTCTGAGGTCCCTTCCAACCCCTATGATTCTGTGATTCTCTAACTGGTAAAGAATGAGCTGCTGGATATTGCTTACCTAGTGTCATTAAGACAGTGCAAGCACTGACTTTTTTTTTAGGGGGGATGGGCTAAAATATGGGAACTTGCATGAGTTTTTA
This sequence comes from Tragopan temminckii, assembly GCA_028571105.1. Lineage (NCBI taxonomy): Eukaryota > Metazoa > Chordata > Aves > Galliformes > Phasianidae > Tragopan > Tragopan temminckii. The sequence goes on from JAOWBP010053015.1 coordinate 197, forward strand.
CATAAGTAAAATTCATATCCTTGATGCAAAGAACAATGTTCCCTTCTCCACAGTGTGAAAGTCTGTAACAATTCTCAGTACAATTACTAGAAAATCTTATGAATTTTGTTCCAAGTGTTTTGTTCCCTGAAAATACTGAGGCATATTAAACTGATAAAAATAACAGAAGTGCTGAAGGACTCTGAAATGTATGGTTACCATTAGCAAAACTATAAGCAACCAAAATGTGAATCTCATCTATTGTCAATCTTTTTTAACAAAGGCAGCAATTCACTGAAATTTTTTACATGAATGAAAAGATTTTAAAAGCAATTAATGTAAACCATTTCCAATTAAGACCTCACCCTTATTAGAAATGGATCTTTTCATAACAGCTGTAACAATCCTAGCTGTTTAGAATGAAAGCTGTTCCTGAAGGCTTTCAATATTTGCTCCATGTGTGTAAGAAGGGAAAAATCCAAGTCAAATAACAGAGTGGAAGAAAAATTTTGAGCTGACACTGATTAAAAACTAAAGTGAAATTTCAGTTCTGAAAGTATATGAGCACATTTACCTTCAAATGTAGTTCTATCTATTTCTCTGAGGAAACTTTAGTGGTTATTTGCAGAACTAAGACCTAAATCTGCTAAATACAACTTGTTTTTGAGATTCAGTTCCATGTGAACAGTCTTAATGTGAATTGGATTGCAAAGTTTTTGGTCATTTCTTTGCTATCTGTATGAGTGAACCCTCTAAACAGAAGGAAGACTAAAAGAAACAAACAAAAAACAGAAACAAAATCCCTTTGTTATTTCCAGAAAGGGAGTAAGTTGATAAGAGATGCTTTGTACCTGAGAATCTTCTCAAATATATTCTTGCAAACAGTTTGCTTTGATGAATTGGCCTTTTCTAAGGAAATACTTCAAAGAGAATTTTCATCAAGGAATTTCCTACTAGCTTAGTACTCAGGGCAACATAATGGGCATGTTCATATAGAACAAATGCAAACAGTAGAGATATCATATTAGATTTTTCACTAGCTCTGTGCGATATCTCCAGATTTCACTGTCTTGACTGACAGTGATGATTTAGAGTGCAAGTAAACTATTAGCATAATTAGATTAAACATGTCATGCTGCAATTAGAATTGCCTCTGTCAGACCATTCTTCATTAATATAACTTGTTCAGAACATACTGTCTGCTTCTTGATTCTCCTAGACTAATTAGATACGTGTATGGGTGCATGGATTGCTTAATTATTTTCATTGTTCACTATTAACATCTTACTGGACTAGGACCTGCTGTCAGTTGAAAATAAGCTGTGGGATTGACCTAAGCCTGGGAGGGCTTTTGGCTAGATGTCCCCCAAAGCAAAATGGCAGACAGAGTACAGAAGAGTTTGAAATGGAGGAATCATAAGTGAAAGGGGTTAACAGCCCTACTGAGAGGAGGAAGATATCCTCCAAAGTGTTCCTTGGAGACAAATCTTCCTGCTTATAGAACTGAGAAATGCATCTGAGATGAGAGGGAGGCTGGTGAGGGTGAATGGGAAGAAAATATGGGATAGTATGAGTCCTCTTCTGAACAATTTTTTAATAACTATTTGATGCTATTGTAATAATCTTTTGATGTGATGATTCAAAGATCTCCACAAGTGCTGACTCTCCAAACGTGCTCATGTAATAAACTTTTTGCTATGGTTAAAAAAAAAATTAAGTAAATTCAATGTCTGTTCAGGAGAAGAACCTCAAATTACATTTTTGGAGACACAAAGTAAAATGTTTATTAACATTTTCTTTAGAAAAAGGTAATTTTGAGATGAAAAGTGTTATGTCAAAATAAAAATAAAAGATGACATTAAATGAAATGTCAAAACAGAATGAGTCAACATTTCTAAAATATCTCCTTTTCTCAACAGTCTTCAACTAAAGCATTTTCCAAATGTAAGATGAAGGCAATTTTCAGCTCCTTCTGTCCAAACTGACATCATGTTACATTTATTTTATGATCTTACTACTTACCAACAATTTTTGGCCAGCACTGTTCTTGCCTTTCCTTGAAGTTCATGAAATAGCTTCTCCCCATGCTGAGATGTAGCTCTGCTTCCAAGAAAAACTTTCTAGTGCATGCAAGTAGAAACAGAAGCTCCATACACAGTCACACACAATGCTCTCAGGCTACCACATTGCTGTCTAGTTGAGAGGAGCACATTGGAAAGGGTTTGTGTTGTAATATAGCCAGGAGGCTTAATTTTTAGCCTTCCAAAAAAAAAAAAAAAAATCTTTTTTGCTTAGCTGTGGTGAAAATGCTAGCATCACCTTTCATCTTAATGACTAAGTATTCACCTGTGTACTGTTATCCCTTCTGATCTGCTTTCTGACTTTTAAAGTAAACAAAACATATGATATTTCATCATGGAATTAAAAGCTTGCTTCAGGAAACACCTGAATACTTTCTGGATGTTCCCAAATAAGAAGCTAAGTTATCTTGGACTTCAAATGCAAAATCATTAATTCCTTCAGTTTGGTCAGTTACTGCTATATTGCATCAGACTTTTACTCATAAATAATTTTGTATGATCTCTAATAAGTTGGTCTTCTGCCTAAGTTCTTAACTCTGTGGTAACTACCAGATAAATCAGGGCACCTGTATAGGAGTTTGCTAGTCCAAATTTCAGTGGCTCAAGAATATCTGAAATTCAGTATGTCATTTGGAGGAATTTAGTTTCCTTTGACTACTTCTGACGGCAGCATTAATATAAAGGAAATTATAACAATTTTCATTGAATATAAAAATTGTCGTATTTCTCCTGTGGTATCTTAAGTCCTTTTTCTTGTATTTTACATTTAATACATTTCTCAATTCTGTGAAATAGTGATAAGATTTCTGTAGTTCTGTAATATAGTGGGAGTGATTCATATAGCCATTAAAACTGGTGCAAAAAGGTAGATTTAAAATTCATCAAGCAGCTTTATTCAATATATTGAATAAAATATTGCTGAAGGACTTTTTACATGAATATACTTTTTAACATATCATAATTATATTTTGTGTTAAATCAGAAATGGTAGTTTGAGATATTGTTCATATTACTTTTCTGTTTTATCAATCCTCGAGTTGCAGGAGGTGCTCTGCCTTTCCTAAACCTGGAGCTTCAGCCCTAATGAGAAGTGGTTGTGCTGTTTATTCACACCTCTTCTATGGGCAAGTTGTGTGAAGTTTTGCAGTCTTGTGCTTCAAAAAATTTGAGTTAATTGTTTCATTGCAAGATTTTTGAAATTAGACTGAGGGGGTAAAGCTTTAAGCTCATTTCCTGCAGTGTTCTTCCTCTCCCTGTTTTCCACATTGTTTTATTGAATTTGAATGCTGGATGTGCCACCTGAATATGCTATTAAAACTACACGACCCAGACAATAAGCATATATTTTTCATGCAACTTTTAAAATGTGATCAGCAAATCAAGATTGAGGTTTACAAAGCTGAGATTTGTTTGCAGCAGTCACCTCAAACAATAAAACACTTCTTTTACAATATATAGCACATTTAATCTTATATGTAATTTATGGGTGTACCGGTTAGATCATCAGAAGTCTGACAAGAAAGCAAAGGAACGAGTGGCTGACTGCAGAGAAACTCTCCTTATGGAAATGTCATGTCTTCCTATTCATGGTCTAAATAGCTACTGACTAAAATGCCCCTTTAAGCTTATTTTACACCAACATACACTTAAATATAAATGCATTTTTCTAATTTTTGAAATTGAATGGTGTTAAGTGCCTCCTTCTCTAACTGCTCAAAATATATGTTGAATTTTTTCTTCATTGTGGCAAAGTATCAAAGTTACAGCTTTAAAAATGAGGACTTTCTGGACATTCTTGAGGCTGTATCTGTCCTTAGCTAGAGACACTCCTTTACAGCAGGAGTCTTATTATCCTGCTTAAGTTGTAGAGTATTCTGCATGTTGTATTTGTCATTACAATAGAAAAATGTATTAATTTTGGAAGGTCCTTGCTCCAGCTGTCAGTGACCTATCTGTACAATTGAAAATGGCTATAAGCAAGGTTTTGGGTCATTCTCTAAAATATTCTAACTTCCAAAGTGAAACTGAAAATCTGTCTGTCTTCAGATTTCTGGAGAATAATAAAATAATAGGAGTTGGAAGGGACCTCTGGATATCATCCAATGATTTTGTTTTCTTTCTAGAAATATTTTTCTAGATAGTCTTTGAAGTATTTTCATAGTTCTAAGACACTATTTAAAATTTACTTAATCTTCTTTGACCACAGTTGTTAAACTCCTTTAACTTCTAAATTATTCGATTTCCCCCTCCACAACCCCCAATCCCCAAAACAAATGAACACAAAAAGGCACAAAAAAAAAAAAAAAACCAAACCTAATAAGAACCAGCATAATTGTAATAAGCCTGGACTACTCAACATGGTATTTATTGTTTAGAAAAAAACTTTCTATTTGCCTGTGTGCATTTTAAAATTTATTTTTTTGTTGTAATTGGTCTTGCACAACTGATTCTGTCTCCAATATTAATTATTCCAAATACTTCTTCTCTGAAATCAATCTTACAGCATTATGTTCTACATAGTCAACTTAAAGAGTTCATGCTTGTTAGCAGTATCTTCCAAATTCTTTCTTTTCAGCATTATGAATATGAACACAAGAATTCTATTGAGAAGTAATTTTGGGAAATGCAGGTTACATATGTAAAGGGAATATAATTTTCTGGATGGAGACTCAGCTATTTGTCTAATAAATTTATTGTCCCTCACTGGCTTCCAGTGGAGAATCTCCACACGGAATGAATTTGGCTGAACAGGTGCTGCATCTGGAGGGGGGCAAAAGCAGTCTCTGATAAAGTTTTGTTCTTACTCTGCTTCAGGTCTATGGATTTACAAAAGAGGCAAGTCATCTCCCTTTTGGAAATAGCTGACAATTTTTATCTATTCACTAGCAAATTGGCTTTTTGCTGATTTTTTTTTTTTTTTTTTTTAATCTATCACTGTGTTTCACTGAATATAGGTTTCAAATGCAAGAGGAAGAAAACCTTTGGCAATCAAGTACAGCACTGTGACTCTACAAATCTTCACCTGTTACAGCATACCCTCCTTCTTATAGGAATAGCTTTCATCAGCAGGTAGTTGAAAAGAGCAGCTTAGGTTCATGGAACAGTATGTGGCAAGTGTCTCTGTTCTTTTCATTTTAAAGACTTTGAGGCTCACATTTCATATACTGCTGCCTTTAGAATTACAGTTGTTAACTCTCTGGGACTTTTCAAGTGATAGGGAATTGTCACATGGGTTTCTGGTAGTAGGACTAGGGAATTCAAAAGTAAATATCTAGATGTAAGGAAATATTCATCAGAAAGACTGTGCCACTTCCAAGTGTTTATGCTGTTGAAGGAGAAAAATATCAGAAAACCTTTGATCAGAACAATCATTCTGAGCTCAAATACTGATGTGTGTGTATATATATATATTAATACTCAAGAAATGAAGAAAATCGGTACTGGAGAAATCTCCCTTGTAATACGTGCTAGTGGAACTGAAAAATGGCAAATTGGCATCTCATTAGGCACTGTAGAGGTAGTGGAGACTCATGAAGATCACAAGCTCAGTCTTACCATAAAGTCAAGAATGTTATGCCAGTTTGATTGGTGTTAGAATTTAAGTTCTTAGTGCTGCTACAGAAGAATCTTTCAATAGTGCTTTATACAAATATCCCACTCAGCAAATTTCCCTGGATTAGGAAACAAGTTTCTGATGCACTGCTGGACCATGCAAACATGGTTAAATAATGAAACTGAATATCATGAAATATCAAGGGAGTCTTTGGTATCTCTTCTGGTCAACTCATTCACCATTATTAAACATTCACACAATTTCTAGTGCCTCTTTCTCATCTGCTAGCTAGATCACTATGAAGCAACAAGACATTTTCCATCCCCCTTTCTGACTCCAAGTTTTAGGAGTACAGTGCCTGGCTATCAGTGTGTCAGGCTGAACTGGGAAATAGCGCGTGGGAGCGAAGTTGGTGATGCTCTAGAACTAATATAAACAGTTAAAAGTCAAGACTCTGAGAGTGCAATTTTCTAATTAGTAGTAATGCTGAGATTCTGTTTAATTGCCTCAACATTCAGAGGAGCAAAATGTACCTGATGTACCAATGTACTGCGCAGTGAGTGCACTCATTACCATTGTGCTTTGATATATGGATCAAAGGCTTCTTGCATCTAGAGATGTAAGCTGCCATTGAAGTCTATACTAAACATCTGCTTGATCATGTGCAAATGATTGTTTTATGTTTCATGTGTTTGAGGACCAAGCTTACTCAGTGTTTATTGGTATGATGATACGAATAACTGCTATAATATTGAAGTCAGCAACATGAGGACTGCTTATCAACCTCAAAGAAAAAGTTGTATTATAGGAATAGAGAATATCTGTGACTTTATGCTTCATCCATCCACATGTTAAAGTAAAATATGTGGAGCAATGCTATGTGTATTATTCCTTTGAAAAACTGAATTGAAATATGTGCAGGCATATTGTATTTACCGTATATTCCCCATGTATTTATCTTATTTCTGTGAAAAGAAGCCTTAGGCATCTTCCAAATTAAAGAAAAGTTAATGAGCATAAAGTGTGTAAATACTTTGTATGATAGTGTAAAATAGTTTCAGTAGTAGTCATTGGGATAAATTCAATTGCAGGTCTTTTAGAGAATAAAGATGGTATTTTATTTGAATTTTGCTAGAAATTTACCAGCTCCATGGTTTAGGAAAGAAACAGCTATTCTAACTCACCAGACTTTTCTTTCGTACCATACACCACCTATTTTGGTTCACCATGTATTTTGGCCTTACATTTTGGTTCAGCCTGATCTTCCATTCGCATTCATAGAGTGTGGGCAGGGGGTAGCAGAGACCATGGGATGGTGCGTGTGCGTCAGTCCCTAAATTTCCTTTGTAGTGCTCTGGTTATCGACTCTGGGCCATTTCCGTAACTTAAATAAATGAAGCCTTCTAGAGTGAACATCTTTCCTGTCACCAAAGTAACAGAGCTCTATTTTCCTTCAGCCATGGCTTTGGGACTGCCATGTGTGAATACCTACCCGTGGGGCAGAACTCTGATACCCACTGCCCTAGCCCAGAGCAGGACTGGTAGGCAGTGGGCAACTCTAATGCTACCTTGAAGCCACAAGCATGGAGTTTGTATCACCTGTGGAAATCCTGTTACGGGATGGATTTGGTAAATGACTCTGAGGTGCTCGATGGTTTGTGACATATGCTTACCTGGTGACAGGAGAAGTGGAAAGCTGATGAGCTGTACTTAGGCTGAATCTGCTGAATGTTTGCAGTAACAAAAAATAAATCTCACCCCTGTCAGTGAAGGATTCTGCCAATTAGCTAAGGCTTCTATTTTGTATTTTTTTTTTTTGTATAATCCCATGAAAACCTCCTACCCTAGCAATAAATCTCTTTCCAGAATCCGTTATGCCTTTATTTCCACTGATAAATAGTGTAAGAAAACCACAGCCATACAAAGAGTTCTAGTATGTAATTGCAAGGAAGTAATGTGGTCTTTACAGATTGTGCTTTGAAGTCTCAAATTCCAATCATTTGTTTTTTTCCTTGCTACGTAAGCTCTTCATTATGAATGGATCAGTCAGCATCTGAAAGCTGCCTTGAGATGGCCTCTTACATTGTTCTTGGTCTGCTTTCCATTAATTTACATGATTTTGATTGTAGAAGAGTGAAAGCATGGCTTATGCCCTAGATAGGACGCAGTGCTGCGCCTGAGAGTGTTGTCAGTCCTGTTGGCGGACAATGGTTAATTCTAGATCTAATGTCCTGTACCACATAGCTGGATTGCAGGTGTGTGACTTACACATAGAAGATCACTTTGACTTTACGTTCCAGAAATCTGGTCCTTCTGGTGTGTAGATGCAACCAGTCTGCCCTCAGCATGAGCCGTGATAGCATCACAGGAAGATGCTTCTATGTAACAGGACAGGAGACTGAATCAGGAATGGTTTCTTTGATCCTAATCTGTCTAAATCTGGTAATATGATCATCACGTGGCAACTGCATATGCATAGAACTGGAAAATTGAAGTTACGATTTTTTCCTAGTGCATGAAGGAAGAACAGCTAAAATGCCCATACAATTGTACATCAGTGCCATTCTAATGTCTCCAAGTTCTGTTCTTTTTCTATGAAGGCATTCAATCCCTGGCCAACATTATGTATATCATTCTCTGTATCATCTACTACTTTTCTCTCTTGATTTTTATTTGATGTGTAGCCTTAAACTTCAATATAGCCATCTTATTAATATCAGCAAGCATTTATGAACCTTATTGTGCTTGCATATAGAAGAAAATTCTGGAGTGGATTTTCTAGCATAAACCAACTAGAAATCTAGAGGTTTTTCTTGTATTTAAAATGCTCCCCTGGACTGCAGCGTAAAAGCAATGCACTTAAATCCCCTAAACCATTACCTCACTCCAAAGCACTATTCTGTGGGATTAGAGGCCAGTGACAAATAATCACACATTGCTCCTTCAAAATGAAAGCCTTTTCCTTTTTCAGAAATAAATACTCTAAAATGATCCAGAGATCAAAGACATTGATACATCAAAAATGAGGCCGAACCTAAAGTATTGGATGAAAGTGATTCTGCCATTAGGAAGGGAAGAGTATTACCTTTAACACTGCTAGCTGTATCCAGTAGGGACTGCGTGGTTTCTATGATGCCAGGATTGAGACTTCTGAAGGGGAACAAATTTTCATGCGTGGACAATAGATTTCTATTTAGTATATTTTTCCTATCCGTAATACAGCTATTTTATTGTCAGTAAATACAACTTCCTGAATTTATAAAATACAGATTAATATATCAAGAGACATATTCATGCCAATCATGCATTTTTCAAACAATGTAAAATGGATTATTTACTAAAAGTACATGCACTTAGGCAATTAATTAGCTGTGAATGTTTTGTATAAATAATTCTCAAAGCTGCTGTGCGTTGACCTTTAAAAAGCTGTCTTTAGTCTTGGCTCCAGCACCCCTGAAGACTGAACTAATTGATATAGAACTAAACCTGAATAACCATCATAATAGGTAGACATAGGTGTGATATACTGTTTTGGTCAAGATCAGACTGAAATTTTAGCATGTTGAAAAGAGAGTTAAGATAAAGCAGTTTAAAACTGATGCTCAAAATGAAAGGAGTGAAGTAAAACAAAGACTCATCATAGGTATCAGCTTCAGCTTAGCTAGGCTCAATTGCCTTTGCTTATTAGAATGATAATTTTCAATCCTAGATAATTTGGGAATTTATTTCCAACTCTAGTGGACAGTTAACTGCTGACTGACACTTTTACTGGCTTTTCCAGACAGAATCAAGAATTGAGTGAACTCTAGAGACTGAAGTAAATCACTGCTAATGATCCCTTTGATCAGAATTAAGATAAATTTCAGTTTCCATGTTTGAAAGAGAGAATAAATTTTTCCAAGTCACAGTGACTGATCTGACACTAGCTATGGCTTGGACATCTGACAAACTCTGCTTTCACTGGAAAACAAAAGCATTAGCTTGAAATACTTATCTGGAAATGTCGTGGATTCAGTAACCCCTCAATAAATCTGGGACAGGATCTGAGGATCCAGCTTGATCTCTGTGCTGCGACTGAGCTGTAAATCAAACAGAATCAGGAGCTTTTTCTGGTTCTAGGCAAACTGCTTATATAATTTACCATGCCATCCTGAAGAGTGTTTAATTTTTCCCTCAGTGTTAGCACTGAGGAGCTGCCTGTTGGTGAGCAGTTCTTTCCATGTACCAAATGTCACATCTTCCCCGGAATTGTTTAGGGAAGTTCCAGTTAGAGTTAAAAACATGCCATGGATGATCCCTTGCTGTTCATCAGTACAAATATTTTGGTTCTCAGAACACTCAGTGGCACTGCTTCACTTGCTGGTATGGAAACAGGTCGATTGTGTCTACAGGAAACATCATTTTACTGTTGCAGCCCACCGGTGGATTTTCAGCCAGAGCAGCCTCAGGTAAGGCTCTCACAATGGACTCAGCCAGGTTAGCAGTGGTTTGCAGTGTAGATCTGCACTTGTCTCAAGCTACCTATTTACCACTACTGGCTGTAAAGTGAGAATGGATGACCTACCAGTGCTTAAAAGGGAATTGCCAGTCCAGGCCCTGTGGTTACTGAGGATGCCTGCAGGGTGCTCAGCACCTGAGAATCAGGAGAGCTTTCAGTTAAAAGGGAGCTTGGGAAAGTTTCCATTTCATGGGGCTGACAAAATTAAACTGTTTTTTGAGAAAAATATAGTTTTATGTGAACAAGAACACAATTTTATCTATTTTTTTACCAGAACTGTACTACATCATCTTTGTAGAGATAACAACTAATCATAGCACAAAACTCTGGAGGTGGAACCTTGTTTATTTTTCATCAACCAGCCTTTGAAACAGCTTGTACTGCAGAAATACAAATGGTGCAGTGATTTTAATTAGGCTCTGCTCCTTTGTCTTTGTATTTCTTATCCTAGTGTTTTAATGTGTGCATTTTTAATGTAGTTTCATTTAACACTTGTAATTAGCAGCCACTTATATTTCAGGTGCAAGGATTTGCTCTGATTGTCCAAAGCACCAAGAGAGCTCTTTTGGGCCTTCAGAGGGCAGGAATGCCACTCCATTTGCTGTTTTGAATGGTAACTGCAGAGCTCAGGAGTCAATCTGAGTTTCTTACACCAACAGCTTTCAGTAACATACTGACACAAATTCCTTTTGATATTTTCAAGAATGCACAGGGATGATTGCTGCTAATCTCTTGAATTTATTGAAGAAGTCAGAAAAAAGAATTCTGGTCTGTACTTGGGAATGTGAAGCTAGGCCCAGAAAATGTTTTTTGGAAAAGATATCTTGTTATAAAGAAGGAGGGCAAGTGAGGCTCATATAGAGTCAAACGTGTCACAAAATGAATATTTAAGATTATTTTCAGATAAGTTAAAATAGACTTTGAATATTCTTAAGAGCTTTGATGTTATGATCAGCTCAGAGGTGTATTTTATACCTCATGGCATTGTTCCGTTTTATGTTAAGAATTTCTGAAACACACATTTTAATGTGTTGGCTTTAAGACATAACCACACAGAACAAAACTACTTCTGCTATATATTAAAGAAGTTTCAAATAACAAATAATATAAATGACAACCAATGGAACAAGCAAGAATAGTTTATTCTAATGTAAATGCTTTCTTCCAAGTAATTATTGGTGTCAAAATCAGGCTCTCTTCTAGGAAAGATCCAATTATAATCATTTCCTGATTTGGAATATTGTATATATCTATATATTTTTAACTGCTACCTGTATTAATATATGCATTACTTGCAACAATACAGAAATGAACAATCCTTCAGTGATGACAGATGTAAAAATTAAAACCAGTATTTAAAAATACTTTGTCGCATAACATGGGCAAAACTAACTGGAACTGCTACATATTCCTCTTGTAGGCAACAACTTCAAGACATTCCCAGTGAGATTAAACATTTACTATTAGTGAAAGTAGTTTTTGCAGTTATACAACCAATGCTAGAAGAACTGTAAGAACTCAGAAGAACTCATGCTTGGGAGATGAATTTTAACAGGAATAAAGAGTAATAGGTGAAGGACAGA
>JAOWBP010053016.1:0-11890 GCA_028571105.1 Tragopan temminckii
AACATTGGATGGGATAGGACTGGGGGGGGATGGAACGGGGGCCTGGGCAGCGTGAGCTGGTGGTTGGCACCCCACCCAAAGCAGGAGGCTGGGACTGGGTGATATCTAAGCTCCCCTTCACCTTAAGCCATTCTACAATTCTGCAATCTGGATATTTTCACTTCCCAAGCACCGGAGCAGCAGTGCAGGCAGAGGGATGCCATGGCTACTTACTATCCGGCGGATGAGTGCTGCCCACAGGGAGAAGGTCATGGCTGGGACCAGGCTCGGTGCCGTGGGGCAATGGGTCCCATGGAGCAGCACCCGCTGCCGCCCGCCCCACCCAGCCCTGTGGCCATAGATAGCAGTTCCGGGAACCACAGCTTTCTCTCTGAGAAGTTGAAGAGCTCCAACTCCACCCGCATGCAGGGATACGCAGGGGTGCCCTCCTCAGCCCCAAACACTGCCGAGCAATGTAAAGTCCTCAAAGAAACACTGAGGTATTGACATGAATCCATCTCAGAGTCTTTGCATCCCTGCACAGGGCAGTCCCAGCTTTCCATGGCCCCATCCAGAGCTTTGCAAGAAACCCTGTGACCATGTGCAATGATTTCTAGCCACAGCTTTTGTGCAACTGCAATCCATCCACTCCTTCCACTGAGGATTCCAAAGGCGATTTGGAGTTTGTCATGCTCTGTACCCTCAAAATAGAGCTACTGGGACTCACTGTGAACTCAGCACGCATCCACCACGTGGTCTCTGCACAAGGCTCCAGCGCTGCAAGGGACGAGCCAGAGCACTGATTTGATGCTGTTATGGTAGGAAGTGAATCTATTTGCTTTTTTTTGACAAGCTTGCATGCTTGAAATCAACACCTCCCACTTGGAATGCTGTATCTCACAGCTCTGCTGCACGGTGAAGGCTTTTCCAAGTAAGACACAATTTTAAACCTCAATCAAATGCTGGGAATTTAAAGGGCTCCCCAGTTTGAAGTCTAGGATTTAAGATGCACACGGAGCAGTGGGATTTCCTGCCAACAAATGAATATCTGGAAATGGTGCACCGCTCGTTTAAACAAAAATTCCATACAACCTAGAAGCTGCTTGCATCATCTCCTTGCAACAAGCCTGAGGAACATCAGAGAGCTGAGCTGAAGCGATTATTGCTGTCAAAACAAGTCGGGAACAACGGAGGCACTCAGCTCAGCACCCATCGCTGTGGTTGCATGGCCCTCATTTGCACTGCCAGCCACATTCATGGCCCATTAAACCAAAGAGAAGTTATTAAGAATGAAAAATCATGAGCTGCCTCCGTGCTGGCCCTCGTATCTTCGTTAATTAAACAGAACAGCTCTCCTCCTCCCCCTAGCCCCACGCTACACAAACACTCCTTTCTGAAAGCCCACTTGCTACAACTTCCTTCTCGCTGCCACAATAGCTGTCTGCAAATTGAACGATAAATGGACAGGACACAAAGTATTTTTGAGACCGATTTGTTGGGTTTCCAGGGAATACTGGGGCCAAATAGGTTTGTAGCAAAACAGCAGAGCTCAGAATAAGAACGCCAGCATGCATTTGGTTCTTCTGCTGAAGGATACTCAGGGCACAGGACCTGGGGCAAAACCAAAGCGCTTGGTGCAGATGAATGCTCTCCAGAATCCAAAAGAAACAAATTGCCATACCTTTACAGCAGCATAAAGGCACAGCTGAGGAACCGAGGGTATTAACCACAGGTTTTATATGACGGCACATCAAAGATGTAATCCCCAGGCTTCTGAAGTGTTCAACTTTTATGACCTCCAGCAAGGAAATAACCAACTACACTAAGCCCTTTCCAATGCTGACAGTTCTCTGCAGTGCCCAAGAGCCTCCTGTACAGCCCAGAAGCATGGTAGTGATTTACGCACAAGCCCTTTCCCAGATACAAAGCTTGCAGGAGCGATCACTGAAGGTATGATATATTACTAAATAAGGAGCCTACTTGCCGGCTTGCCCTCATTTAAGAACTTAGAATCACAGAACGGTTTGAGTTGGAAGGGACTTCCGGGATCACCCAGTTCCAATCCCACTGCAGTGGCACATTGGAGAGCACAACAGCACCAACTCCCCACTTACACAAGGGCTGAGTGACCTTAAGTTGGAGCACAGGAGCTGCTCACAAGCTGAGCTAAATGCATGCACAAAGCTAAGCATGTGCCAAAAGAATGGCAGCTCCTCTGCTGCCTTCAGCAAGTTTGCTGGAAAGGTGACCCCACGCCCCAGGGCTCCCTGCTCTGCAGAGCAAGAAGCACAGTTGCCCTCTGCAGGTTCCCCATTCCCATTTTGCAGTCCCATCCATTTCACTTGTTTAAACAAGTTTTGTGTTCGGGTGGTTCTAACAAATCCAATGTATCAACTTCAATACAAATGTCACCATGCTAACAGCGTAACAATGGTTACCAAATATTTTCCTCCCCGTTCTTTTGTGCTCACCTGACAATATTCCAGTGCAGCCAAAAAGGAGATTAGCAGAAAGCTGGGCCAAAAAAGCAGCAGAGCTGATAAAAGCAATGCTGGAAACGGCCCCATTGCCCGATGCCACACCTGCCCCAGGAATGTAGCTTTGCCTTGGATCACAGATGAACAGCCCTCGCTGAGCCCATGCCACAGAATGGCTGAGGTTGGAGTGGAGCCTAGAGATCCCCCAGCCCTGCCATGTGCTGGCTGCCCCCAGCTCAGGCTGCCCAGGGCCCATCCATGGCCTGCAGGGCATGGCACCTGCAGGGATGGGGCACCACAGCTCTGGGCAGCACTGCCAGGGCCTCACTGCCCTCACACTGGGGCTTCTCATGTCTGTGAGTAAACAAAACTGGAGCCCTCTCCATTCACCTGGAATGCTTCTATCCCATGACAAAGTAGCAACGGTGCTAAGAAACAGCTGGGGATAACCACTGCTCACTGCTGACTGCAGGGTGACGGCACTCAGCTCTTTCCAAGTGCAACTTCAGGCACTGCAAACACAGAGGGGCAGGCAGAGTCACGCCGACCTGTGACACCAACACACTCCCCTCACTGCCAAACCCCTGGCAAAGATTTCCACCCGTGCTCCTGCCAGCTGGGAGCAGACATCTTTACCTGTCACCGCTCCGGATCATTCCTAACCCAAAAGCATACCAAAAAACACCACACAAAGCCGAGATTGCACACAGGTCATCCATCCCCACAGCCTCCCACGGCACACGGCTTACAAGGTCGGGCGGCTCCGCGCTGCTCTGCCTCTTCCTCAGCGAGGAGAAGCGCTGCTGGCTGCGCACCGAGAAGCGCCGGAAGGACTCCCGGCTGCGGGAGGCGAAGTGCCTGAAGGAGGAGGTCCGCTTCAGGGGGGCTCGGGGGCCGGCTGCCCGCTCATGGGCCACCGCCGCCGTCACCAGGTTGAGCGCTTCCTGCAGGGATCGGCGCACCGTGCCCATCCACTGGGTCATGTGAGTTTGGGCCACGGTCAGCTTGTCTCCCAGGTAATCCATTTTTATGGTTTTGTGTTCTTTTTTTTCCCCCAGATGGATATTCAGGAATGTAATTCTCCGTGGCAGACCCGATCGGATTCTGCAAGAAGGATTCCGCTCGTACAATATTTCCTGTGCACGTAAATAGCACTAGGCTAGCACTGCCGGCGTGCTTCTGTATTTAAATGGAGACGTGAGGCTGGAGATGGACATTTGTCAAGCAGGAAAAAAAATAAAAGGTTTTCCTACTTACAATCACGTTTGCTCAAAATAACGCTTCATTCAGCCATGTTAGAGAGAGAAATGAAGGTCTCAGTCCTGGCCATCCAGTCTTACTTTCTCATTCCAGAGCTGGACAAGCATCTCCTTTCAGAAGCCAACTTTGCACGCTGCAGCCAGTATCAGAAGGGCGGCATCCTCCCGGCAGGGCAGCAGTTCAGCACACCACGAAGCGTCCCTTCCCTGTGATCCATGCGGCCGCCGGGCTGCTCCCCATCCAGGGGCTCTGGGCACGGTGTCAGCAGCTCCCGCCGCCCGCTGCCCACGGTGCCATGGCCACAGCCAGCCCCACTGACGGACCTGAGGCCGTGCGTGCACGAGAGCTGCGGGGCAGCGTGCTGACCGGCGTGGAGCTCTGCACTCCCCAGGCTGAGCGCTCCGGAGCACCGCTGGCTGCTGCCAGCTCTTGGCCGCCCGCCCGGCTCCTGCGAGCTGCTCCCGAGCAGGGCGGCCTGCCTGGAACAATGCGCGGGGTGACACAGCCGCAGCAACGGGAAGGAGCTGGGCTGGGCCCTGTGCAGGCAGCGTTGCCATGGCGACGCGGAACAGCATCTCTCTGCCTGCAGCCAGGCGGGCACGGAAGGGCTGGGGGGCCAGGCCAAGCTCCCGCAAGGCGCGGGTGGGGATGGGGATGCGCAGCCCCTTCCTTACACCAGTCGCCAAGCAACACTGAGATCCAAATCAGCGCCCGTCAACCATTAACCCAGGATCAGCCATGTCCCACGTGTCACCCGGGCACGGTGACACCACGACCTGCAGCACGCCGGCCACGGAGATTTGCCTAGCCCAGAGGTGCTGGGGGGCAATACTCTGTGTGCCTTTCTCACCCCACAGGCCAGAGCTGCTTGCTGTGCTCAGGGCTTCTTTTTGCTTCGATGCATTGCATCATTCTCCCCTCTCCCATAACCCTTTCTGGGGTAGCAGATTTAACAGAATGAATAATTTCTAAGCAATATGGCATGAAATGGTGCCAGTTTAGGGTTTCACTGTATCAGGAGTGCTGCTTGGAACCATGCCTACGAGCTTGGAGGAAATGGAGTTTCTTCCCTTTAAAGAGCTGAACTCTCAGCCTGGAACTCCTCAAAGAGCACACCGTACCCCGTTTCTTACCCCAGAACACCTTACATTTGTTTTGAACATTCTCAAATTAGCAGTCAAATAGAAACCCTCCATGCTGCAAAGGAATCCAGCCAACAGAAAAACCCGTTCTTCCTTACATAGCCCTTCCTCTGAAGAGCTACCGAGCTGGTTTTGCACAGAAATGGAAGGAGATCTCCCCGATCAGGTGACCTTAGAGCAGGACTCTTCTTATTTTTAAAGTAACAGGAAAAAGATATTTAGCACATTATTCTGTCTCTGTTAAGTGATGGAGATCCTGCATCCCACCCACAGCACAGGCTCCTGAGCTCTGCACCCAAGCTGGCCGAGGCCAACAGATGGGGCTGAGCTCAGCTCCCCCTGGACAACCCAGAAAAATAAGCAAGGTATGGAAGAAGGGAATTTTGGAGAAGCACTGCCTCACTGATATGCACTTCCCTATCAGTGCCATGGAAGAAACATCCTAAAAACATGCTACAATAGACCCAGCAAAGACTGGACCACTTATTCCACTTTTTTATTTTATTTTTCCCCACTAAAAGCTTCGTAGGCTGACCTCTACACCATGTTTTATGAGTTCCCATGCTAACGATGGGGTCTGCCAAGGTCACCTTCCCTGGAAGTGTTTAAGGAGATGGTGGATATAGAACTTTGGGACATGGTTAGTAGCAATATTGGCACTAAGTGGATGGTTGGACTGGGTGATTTTAGAGATCTTTTCCAACCTCCACGATTCGATGATACTCCTGGGGTTCATCAAACACTACAAAATAGCGTTTGAATAATTTCCTTATTTTTGCCCCCAAATTCTCTATTTTGCCAACACAATTCACATAGATGCCTATACTGCTCTACTTGCTGCAACAGCCACCAGCAGTCTCTGGTCAAGAAGAAAAATATAAGAACTGATTGAAAGGAGTATTTTAGCATGAGAACTTTGGACAGTGTCTATTAGCAGTGAAAACTCTTGCGTAAGCTGAAACAACAGGTACTTTGTTAATATTTACACTGAATATAATCATAGAATGGTTTGATTTGGAAGGGACCCCCAAAGGCCACCTGGTCCCACTGCCTGCAATGCACAGGGACACCCACAGCTCCATCAGCTGCTCAAAGCTTGACCCAATATTTGGTTTCCTGTCTTATATTCGTTTCAATCTGAAACAGCGTAATTTAAGTTCACGTGCAGTTTTAATTTATACTTATTCAGAATGATTGTTAATGACAATGGCATCAGAACCTGACTTTAAAGCCACTTCTCTCACACATACCCAACCACAAGGAGACAGAAATCGGATTCTCAGCCCGTTCTTTCCAACATTTGTCTATTTAAAAGCCCCCAGAGTTCACAGCTGTGCAGGATGAGGGGAGAGAGCTGCAGCAAAGACCTATCACTTCCAATACCTTCCACTCATTAGTCCTTAAAAACAGCGTGATCCACCCTGAGCTCCGTGCACGCGCTGTGTGCTGTGCTGAGCTCCAATCTGCATTCCCCTCCTGCGACCACCGCCCTTCCTCATGCACTTCATGACTTTGGCCCATTGTTTCAAGTCCGAGCTGCTCAGGGAAAGCACCCTTCTGTTTCTGCAGAGCACAGGCAACACTCAACGACTTCACAACAAAGAAACCAGAGCGCTATCAGCTCAGCAAGACAAAGCTCTGTACCTTCTGCTCTCCTTTAAGAGAAGCCATACTGAAGTAGGTACTTAAACAGCAATCTATACATGGAAGAATTTAATGAATTGCAGTCAGGTGATACAAAAGAGGAGCAGATGCATTAGGCCAATAATAATATTCTCTGTACAACTGTTAGGTTTAAATATGATTTTCAGTAACAGCTGTAATGGTAGCAGTACCAAATGCTTCTGAGGACATCAATCCTTTTGTCCCCCACGAAGCAAGGCGCAGCTAAACATCCTGAGCATGCACTGCTGTTGGACCTTGAATTGTTTCAGCGTGAAACAAAGCTATCAATGCGAAAGCTTAGGGAATGTGCTAAAAATACATGATGATGTTTGAAGGCTCATGTCCACAATCATTCAGCACTTCCCTTCTATCTCAACTGAGGAGGAAAGGCTGAAAAACAAAGCAGAAACAGGAAACTCCTACAGCACAGCTCTTCTGGAAAGTACTGAAAACATTTTCTTTACATTTACCTATGTCAAAAGGAACAAGCCAAGCAAAACATGGATAAATAATGGTTGTTGGGTTGGTTTTCCCTCCCCCCATTTATACCAATAAAAAAAACACCTACTGTTACGAAAGGTTTTTGTTGCCCCATCTCTGAAGGTGCCCAAGGCCATGGATGTGCACTGGGCAGCCTGAGCTGGGGGGGAGCAGCCAGCCCTCAGCAGGGGTTGGGGCTGGGTGATCTTTGAGCCTCCCTCCAACCTCAGCCATTCTGTGATTGTTAATAAATGATACTATATCTCCAACATGGACTGAACGCTGCACACCTGTTAGATCCTACCAGTTGGTCACTTTTACGTGTAAATGAGAACTGGCCTTACAAAACCAAGAGACACCCAAAGCACCTTCCTTCTTTGCCTGGCAGAAGCTTCATTGCTGTCTGGCTAGAGAATTTTGGCACAGCTTTTTCTTTCTCACGGAAGATGAGAACCTACTGGAGCTACTGAAGGTATAAATATGACTGTGGGAATTCAGAAAACACTCAAAGGGAAAGCGCTCTCGTGCTTTGGGTTGCAGGGCTCTGTCCAACTGGATTGGGTTCCCTGCCCAGGTGGGGCCTCTACAAACACAATGGAAATGAAGGGCACTGATTTCCCACCTGCAATTCCTTCTGCTTCTCAGCTACATCTGCTGCACTCCTGCTCAGCACTGCTGCGTTGCAAATCAAATGCCATTGGACATCCACTCACATCTGACATCTGCAACTTCCAGCTCGGCGACCAGAACTTGCCAGGTATGCAGTGAGCAAATAACCCACACTGCCTCTGTCACGCAGCGTGTGCTCACCAGCACCAGCCATGAATCACCAAACCAAATACTACATTTTCCTGACCTGCGTTCGTGTTTAAGATTAACCTGAAGTTAATTTTTAAAGGAATCCTCGCGCTGCAGCAGGCAATCCTCGTGCAACTCGAAGAAAGTCCCCCACAAAGAGCTACTTTCACCGTGCTCGAGCTGCTCTCTCCTAAATGCCATTTCCTTTCAGTACAGTAAACACGCACTGCCGTATTAACAAGTTGCAACTGCTGAAAGAACAGAAACAATAGTGGGAACTTGGCCGTTGCCCAGCGGTAGCGGCGTGGACAACAGCATGGGAAAGCAGGAATTGAGTCAAACCAACTTTACAGCAACATGTTGGCAGTGAGGTTACCCCTGGGCTGTACGTGCAGCTGTGGCACAGCCCCCCGCCAGCAGCCCGTCCCACTGCTCCCAGCCCAGCAAGGCTCAGCCCTCCCAGGCGTGAACCAAGAGCACGTTACTTCCTCAAACCATTTCATGGTAAATTGAACTTAATCCCTTTGCTATCATAGCAGACGGATGAGGATGCTGTGCGTTTCCCCACTGTGAGATGGGATGCAGCTGCAGTGACACACAGTGGCAGCGAGCTCCAGCACACTGGGGAAGCAGCAAGCTGCTCTGCAAGGGCAAAGCAGCTGAGACCTCGTCAAAACAATCTTTGGATCTTGATTTCTAGCTTCAGTAACCCAAATCACTTGCAATTTTGTAATTACTATTCAGTGACTAGCAATAATCCCAGCAGGGCTTTAGCAATCTCCAGAACTAGAGCTGAAAAATTGTCCTGAGTTAGAAATAGAGGAACAAGGTATGCTGAGCAGGAAGAAACACAGCATTCTTCTAACCCACATTTTGACCACGCAGCTAGGACATTTTTAAAGTTCATCATCCTGCAGGTTAATCAAACATCATCTTCACTAACTGAAGTGTCTGAATCAGTACCCAAAGTAGGAAAGAAGGGGACAGACTCTTGAGTGGGGTCCGTCGAGATAGGACAAGGGGAAATGGTTTCAAACTCAAAGAGAGGAGATTTGGGTTGGATGTAAGGAAGAAGTTTTGACACTGAGGGCAGTGAGGCACTGCACAGGGTGCCCAGAGAGCTGGTGGTGCCCCATCCCTGCAGACAGCCACGGTCAGGGCACGGGGCTGTGAGCACTGCTGGAGCTGTGGGTGTCCCTGTGCACTGCAGCCAGCGGGAACAGACAGCGTTTGGGGGTCCTTTCCAACTCCAACCATTCTATGAGTTTGTGATTCTATGAATGTACCATAAGCTTACTTGATATCGCCCCTTCCCATTAAACAAGAAAATGAGGTAAAAGGAACACTGGTGTCCCACAGGCTTCTGGGACTAAAAGTGAACTTCTTGTTTTACAGTGGAGCCACGACCATACTTGCAGCATCTCTGTATTTTATCAAGTTTTCAGCATCTTCCACCATTCCCCTGCCCCAGACATTTTTCCTGCCACCCCTAGTTGAAATTAACAAAATACACATTGTATGAAATGCTGGGATGTAACTATCTCTTCCTACATGAGGTGTCCAGAAGAGGCCAACCCCTCACTTTCCACAGAAGCATGGTGCTCTCCAGAAGCTGCTCCCAGCTTTGCCAGCTCTGTCCCATTCAGAATGACCGATGTTCACACAGCTCTCCATCGAGCCCCCAGATTTTGGCCGCTTATTTCTTCACACACCCCAGCAGCAGCACAGCTGGAGGCCCCAGGGCCACGTGAAGGGCTGAGCCAGGTTCCCACTGAGCACCCAGCAGAGCTGCTGCTCAGAACAGGAACCCATCTCTTCTGGAGCCGATCCAGAGCTTTCCTTTCTTTCCAGCTCTGCCCCCACTGCAAGGAGCTTGCCCTCTGTTTGCAAAGCTGGCTTAGATTACCTGGTTCTAATGCACCTGATTAATTGTTTATCAATGTGCTCCTACAGCTACTTTAAAAAGAGATTACATCACGATGTTGCAACATCCGGAAAAAAACCCTGGGGCAAAGCAAGAATTTCTGATAACTGAGGTGGTTATGGACAGGAACAGAACCACCTGAGAGCACTCCACTAGCAGCACTGGCCATCAGACCACTGAGCAGCACTGCAAGGGCTTCCTGGGCAAGTCAGATCCAAAGATATCTTGTATCAGCTGCAGCAAAGCTCCTCACCAGCTGTAAAAAGGAGGATGAATACACCATGTACCCTGGAAAACACTCAACTATGATCAATATAGCTCGGGTCACCAAATGACTGGCATATGAATACATGATTACAATAAACAGCCAATTAAAGATGATGAACAGATCGGTGCTAGGAAGAAGGTATTTGACAGAACAGAGAAGGAAATGACGATGTGGTGAATACTGAAACCTGTGACTCAGCCTCTGCGCTTCAGCTGCTGAGGTACAGACCATAGCAGCGTACTGGTGAGGAAGCCCTGCTCCTCCCCTGCTCCAAGAGGCATCATTTCATCTGACCAAATCAGACTCTTACATCATCAGCCAGGAGCCTCTGCATTCCTGAACTGCCATTCCAAAGATTCATGAAGCCTTATGTAGCCATCTGCGAGGCTCCATCAACACTCTTAGCTTTTCTCCCCCTTTATTTACTTTCACCTAGCGGGTACAGTTGAAGGAATAGTTCTCAGAAACTTCTGTTAATCCATCTGCTGCCATCAAGAAACTCAACGTTCGCTCCTCCCCAGGATCTTGGCTTCTCAGCACTCCCCATTTCAATATTATGCATCACGTAAAGGGGACACAAACCTAAAGGGAAGAGCTGCAGTATCTCAGACTGCTGCAGCAAGCCTCAGCAATGGTGTAAATGGTCCAGGTTTGATAGGCTTGCTTTTCTCCTCGTTATCACAGCTCTCATTGAATTAATGGACCAAACACTGCTACCCAACAAGGCATTCTGCCCCCAGCACAGACTGCTTCTCAGAAACTCTGAGCACCGCGCTGACGTCTTGGTGACCACCGACCACTTCCCATGTGCTCAGGCTGACCACAGACATTCCGGTGCTCAAAAAAAAAACCAAAAAACCCACCACCAAGATGTTATTTAGAAACCTTTCCTACACGTCACAACAGTAAGTGCCCTATTTAAAGGCTAGGAGAGGCAACAGCACGTAGTTAGCCAGTGGTTGGCACTGAGAGAGTCCAATTATGTCCAACACCACAGTGCAAGAAAGCAACATACATGGCAGAAGAGATGTAACCTATCAATAACTCCCAGCAATGGCTTTAAAAATGCATTTTCATGATAATGTTCTTTAATTAAGAGTCGTATTCTTCTCCAGATCTACCTAATGAATATCTTAGCTGCCCAAGATGGAGTAAATAATGCAGAGCTTGACAACTAACCCTGACATCTTTGGTTACTCCTGATACAGAGAGAACTGATAATTATCTCCTTAGCAGCCTTCAGACATAACGCCAACACACACACACAAATAAAGTGACTGCTGTGCTCTTCCCTTAAAACTTCTTAATATTCATATAAATAAGTTTATATAATTCTGTGAATATCACACTTATTCTCCAATAGTCTCTTACAACAGTGTGAGAGGTTATACACTAACACTTATGGAATATTTCCAGGTCTCTAAAAGACCACATATACACAGCAAACCTGCTCTGCAATGTCCAAAGAGTTCCACGTTTTCCAATACTACAGTTTCCCAAAGACTTTGCAGCAGAGAATCTCATCTCGCTGCCAACACATACACAGCAAGGCTTGTAAAAAATTAAAGACATTAAAGCATGACATTGGACCTAGCGTCCATTCATGAAGGCTTGCAGAAATTAATCTTATCTCTTCAAATGTGGCTCTACGTGACAAATAGAAGCCTCTGTGCAGCTGGCAGGGAAAGCAGCACACTTAAAGGAGCTTGTCATTGAAGAGGGGCCTCAGAGTCGTTTGAAGAGGAAGTGCACACTGAGAAGGAGAAACCTACCAAAACACTCACGTTAGAAATGGTGAAAACACACACTTCCAATGCTGTCTGTGCTGGCTGTTTCGCTCACACAGCTGGCAGCAGCCCTGTCTGCAGCAGGAGAAGGGAAGCTTTGGGAAGCAGAG
>JAOWBP010053018.1:0-11888 GCA_028571105.1 Tragopan temminckii
GGCTGCCCAGAGCCACATCCAGCCTGGCCCTGAATGCCTGCAGGGATGGGGCATCCACAACCTCCTTGGGCAACCTGCTCCAGTGAAGAAGCACCATAATTTCCATGTTCCTGTTACAGCCAGTCACACTTGCTGAGGTTCCTTCTGGAGACTTAGGAGATATATCTGGCACTAGTGATGAGCTAGATTCATATCTATCTGTTGGCAGCGAAAGCTCGAGGGGTGATGCTAGGAAGATTACAGGAAATTATTATCAACTTATCCTTGCAGCTGATTGAGATCTCAGCTTCCCTTTAGGATGTGCGCATGAACTTTAGCATAGGGTATATCCACTGCTTCATCTGTCTGTTACAATCTCTAATACTGAGGAAACAGTGGTTACAAATCAATGTAAGCTATCAAGCATCTTCAAGTGTCTGCTCAACTAATCACTTTGGGTTTAGATTTACCTAAAGTGTGGGCAGGCTATAACTGCAGCACTGGCTGACAATTTAATCTAGCTGTAGATGAGGATGTCTTTCAATCCTCCAAGCTGCTATAAATTTGTTTAGATATGGGATAATAATGAATTTGCCATATAAGATTCAACGGATAGATAACACCACTGGAAATGAGTCCTAATGCAGAAATAACACAAAAATCCTGTGAACCTTCATTAAAAGGCCACTACAAAGGTTGTGGCAATTCTCAGCAGTTTTATCTTCCATTTCCTATTTTTCCAGAGCATCCTGGTCAGCAAACAGGTCCAGTGGCCATTTAATACGAAGCGATTTGGGATGTTTCTGGACTCACTGCATCAGATTTTTCCCTTGCTCTTAGGTGAGGTAAGAATACCAGTATCCTGAAAGACCAGAAAATAAATAAAACTTAAACATTTACACTTCAATCACTTCTCTTCTGTGCTCAAATCTATAGCATGGAGAGGGGGAGGCTAACACAGGGTTCAGAGCTGGTAAAAAAAGACGTAAAATGGAATTATAGGTTGTAAAATGTGATAGATACTCAAGTAAATCAGCTAACTAAGACGAATTATATGAGTTTGAAACTCATTGATAACCACAAGAAATTACAGAGCAAATTAAAATGCTGGTATCGCTGCCTTGATGACACTAGGATTTATTGTTAAATGCTGGAAACGAATTAAAAGGGTTTTCCCCTCATTTCTTCTCATCTTCCCTCATTTAATTCTCTTCACAACAGAACATTAGCTCGAGGTACTTTAGATGCAGCCATAGTTTTATTTTAGCAATCATCTGTATTATGCATTCATTGATTATGCATTTCTATATGATTCTGCATTATGCATTCATTCATTATGCATTTCTCTATCATTTTTCTATCTTTTTGGCAATGGCTCTATTATGCTAAGTGGCTTTCCAATTTGTATAAAATGGAACAGATGTGTTGTTCTGGTTTTGGGGCTCTTTCCTCAGACCATTACTTTTACACAGCTCCTTATTCATACAGCACAAGAACACAAGCTGTATCTTGCATGCTTATAACTCTGATGCTAACACCACTGGACATTTTGACAATCCTCCTTAATAATGCTGCTCAGCCTGAAAACTAGACATATGGGACTTGTAACTTCTGCATGTTCACTACTGCAGAGTGGGGGGGGTTATTTTGGAGGTGAGGGCTGTTCCTTCTTCATTATTTGATGAGATGTGTCATAATGTTGGAGAATGAAGACTAGAGAAGCGTTTGTGACTTAACCCCTTACCTTATTAATTAGTTATTTTTGTCTCTTAAAATAATTACTTCTACTAATTTATATGCATCAGGACAATGAAAAGTAATCACACTGTGATGCAGTGCTAAGAGATAGGGAGAACCTGTCGAATGTCTCCCTTTGCCAAAGACAAGCATCTCCTTCTGCCTCCTGCTTTCTCCACGGCATACTTTGTACCATATCCTACACTTGCACCTCTCTATGAACTGCCTGAGCTCAAAATAAGCAGAAATAAATCAGGCACAACGGGTTTATAAAAGGCAAGTTAAAGTTTTGGGTAGGCAAACAAACCGGAACGTTCATAAGAAATGGAACTAGAGGAAGTGACAGATGGAAGGAACAGGCTGCCAAAGTAAGAGGTTGGGGCTTTTAATGCTTCAAATCCCACATTTCAGTGGAATGACTGTTTCATGACAAACCTCCTCTCCTGCTGTCACCACGGGATCCATCATGCTCACCTGACCAGGCCTTGAACAATCAAAGCAACATTCTTTCATGGCTTCTGCGGCTCTGACGTATTCCCTTTGATCTGAAGGGCTTACCAGTAAAATAAGCAAAGGGGAAATAGCAGAGTGGAGAAGGAGGCATTTTCTTCTACAGGGAAGCTTCAGTCTCACACAGACTTTAGTATCAGATTCATGCTTTGAGGTACAGGCTACTTTGAAGCCTATATAATGCTTCAAAGCACCATAAAAGGGAGAGGACAAAGATGGGTAACTCCAGCTTTTAATTCAGTCAGCCTTTAATTTAGGGGAATTTATCTTCTGCTTCTTCTCTGGGCTATATATAGTGGAAGAGCAAAATCTCCATTCTGCCTGTTACTGGTTTTACCAATTCATACAGAAATTAAAACAGCCATGGGGAAAGCTGTCTGTTCAAAACACAAGCCATCACGGCATCATAGAAGTTCTGCAAATTCCTCCCACACACATCATGAGGTTTGCACATCTGCTGGAGAAGTGGAGCCAATTTAAACCCTTGCTGATGTGACTAATAAGGTTAGATAATTGGATTTCTGGCAGATTAGTTTAACAGCAGCCAACCATTCGGTTTTGAACTTCTCTTTAAAAGAAGACTAGACAGTAATAATTGGTAGTTGCACGTACATACCAAAATGCTGTATGTTACACTGACAGATTAAGTATGAAAACTTGCCTAGGTACTGGTAATATTTCAATTTTATATCTATTTCCATCATTTAGAAGACAACAAACACTACTGTTGATAAACAAGTTATTGTCTGAAAGACAGATGAAACAGTCAAAGTTTGGGAAGCTGAGGGGAATTGCATTTTTTTGGTTCTTTGGACCAGTTCCAGTCATACCTCAACCTCCATATGGCCGCAGCCGACTTGGATTGACACCGGCCTGTGATGCTCACAGTTCCAAACCTTTAGCACTAAGCCTTACCAGGGTCTGTAACGGGATGCTATAGGGAATCTCTTAGCAGGCAGACAACTCTTAGCAGGCACACAACTCTTACGGGGTTTACATGGCATTTTGAACACACCCTCTGCTGGCTGCACGCAGATGGCTCAGAGACGTCAGACAAGGTCTGATGCTGAACAGGGCTGACAAGTTACACCTAATGAAAAGACTGAAGGACCAAATGCCTTCTCTGCCTCACAGGTAAGGTCAGCTCCCCTCTCCTTGTTTGGAGAAGCAATGAGGAAGTAAGTGGTGACCCAGGGACAGTGCACCAGGGATGACTGTCTGCAGAAACTAGATGTATGCAAGCCTGTGAGAGCTGAAAGGGTGCACCTCTGGGATTAAGGAAATTGCTGGTAATCTTTGTGTCCCAAACACCCGTCTCAGAGCCCCAGCACGCATATAACTACATTATCTGCAAAATTATAAATGGATAGATTGATTATATCATTTGACATAACGGTTCACTCCAAATGCAATAAAAAAAGGTTTACTACCGCTGTACCTGTCACATCAATGTTACATCCATAAAGAAAGCAGCAGTAGTGACACAAGAAATACATGTTGACTATCTACAATCCAGGACATATCCGATTTTAGCACCAGACATTTTTCTTCTCAAAAGGCAAAAACAATTGTGAGAAACATTTAAGATGCTCATTTCTTAAAATCACCTAAATATTCCACACAGAGCTGGTTTTCTTCCATCAAGAAAACACAGGGCCATAAATTTAGCTATAAAGTTACCCTCGGATTATTCATGATCCATATAATTGTACAAATAAAAAACGACAAGTAACAAAGAGAGCGTCTGACAGGAAACAGTTTAAATGGCATCCCAGAGAGCATTTCAATCTTTACAGTATCAGAGTCAAACATAAGAAAGAATGATTATGCAGTAATTGGATGGATCCAAAATACAGTTCACAACCTTTCCATACAGCATCCAGCACAAAACAAATCAAAGTAATAAAGCTGATGCAATTTCCCCATGTTTAAATCTCTTCACGCAGGCATTCATTTATTTTGGCTACAGATTAATAGCTGGTTATGAATAGCAGTTCACTAAAAAGTACAGAAAAAGATAAGACTTCCCATCCAAGAAAGAAAAATGGTAAGAGAAGGTGGGAAAAAAAAAAAGTGACATGTCAAACTGTATTGCAAAGTTTTCAAAGTCATACCCTGAATGGACAGAAATTTCACCGTGTAAAGTAGCTATACTGGTTTATGTTACCAAACTACGTGGCTTAAGTAGTTTTACACTCACTGTATAAGTTCAAGCTTCAAGGGAAAGAAGGCAAAATGAAGAATCTCAAGAAACCCTCCTTCATCATGCTTGTCTCTCAAAAGCTTCAGCTATCAGTGTGTGCTTATTCAAGGGCTTTCTTCAGCACGCGAAATGAGAATAGGATAAAAATACTCCACTTGAAGTATGGACGTTGCATTAACTATCTAGCAGGAAGATATGCTGTCACTGGTTGGTCAGCCTCTTTTCCTCTCAAGACAATAATAAGAATATGGCTAATAGAATCAAAATTGCACAATACTAGAGATGAAGAATTTGTACACATTATAGTTTCTTTTGTCACATTATCAGGCTTCTCTTCGTGTCCAACTCAACCCAGAAGCAAACTCCTTTCCTAAGTCACAGTGAAAATTTAAGACATCTGTCTTTGCTCTCCTGCTGTATCATAAAGAAAGGTTTCATTTACCTCATGCAAATTTTGCCTTCAGTGAGAATTTAAAACCTTCAGATAAAAATTCTATAGCCATTCAGAGTTACAGAAAATAAACAAATCCATAATTATATTTTTCTTCCAAAACAAATAACGAAGCAACAAAAATTCATATGTTTTTTGTCAACAAACAGCTAAATCCATCTTACGCCTTCAAATAGTTGTTGCTTACTGCTTACCATCTGGAAGCTTCTGGTGAAATGAAATTCACACTGCATCATATCAAAGAAGATGGGGATCGTAGCTTTTCGAAGCTCCGTCTCGGGGATAAGTGTCATTTCCAAGATAGGTCCCACCATTTCTGGGATGAACTTGATTTTATGCTGACCTTTAAAGAGAAAAAAAAAAAACGCATTTCAGAGCTAATGAATGGCCAACTGACTTGGTAGGAGATAATTGTTTTAAAAGCCATAGCAATAAATTGTCATATAGTTCAAGTGCAAGACAGTATTTCTCAAGATCGGACTTTCCTGAAATATGTATTGTAATTTATTTCTCAGGAGGTTAACTATGTGATATTATAAACCCAAACCAATGAAGAGTTGCTCAACCAATAATCAATCTGGAACTCGCTGTGTTTTCCACAAATCACCCACACTTACACACATATTAAATATCAGGGTTTTCTTTAAATATACTTTACAGATAGAAGGCAGCTAAAAGGCACATCGCTTGTATTAACTTATTTAGACTTCTGTATCTTCCACAGCGTACAAAATGTTCCTTGTGTCACTCTATCAAAATGTCACCATGAGTGCATGCTTACACGGCCCCGAGACATGAAGCTGCATCTTAGCTAAGCTGACAATATGTCTCCTTTCTCCAGGAGTTGATCTGACTGGCCAACTTTATTTCACATTTACCTTCCCAACAGAAAAGCACGCCTCCCCCTGTGCTCCCTGCTACGTGCTCTGCACACAGAGCAGAAAGGAACCTTAACAGCAACACAAAGCCTAATAAATACTGGACTTGTTAAGAACACGTAGTTCCTGTTCTTCTGTTGGATGAAGTGCAGAGGATGGAGATTATATATTCTGCAAATGATCTACACAGCTCCACCAGGGAAAGATGCCTGCGCAGGGCAGTGTGAGGGCACTGAGGAGTTCTAGGCACAGGACTCAATGGTGGAAGTTCAGAAAACACAAAGATTTCAACCAGGACTTTGTAAAAGCCAAATAAACTCCTCTGGGCATTCGTTTTCTCCCAGCTGTGGCAGATGACAACTACCTCTATCAGAGCAGCAGAAGTAGGTTTATTCTAACACAAAATGCAAAGATTCCTGTACAGAAGACATTAGAAGTCCAATATCTTAAAGCACCGCATTGAACCTGGAAGATTATGGAGCTCATTTGGTTTTGTAATACTACTAATAAAAAAGAATAGAAATTCACACTCTGTGTACAGTGCAGGGCATTCAAGTTTCAGTGGGTGAAGTTCCTCACAAAGAAGAGGTTAATAGCTGCAGGCAACAGAGTGCTCTGGGAACACCTCTATGCCCCTATACTGCAGGTGGGCTGGGCTGCCTGCGTGAGCCCTCAGCCCCCCCTGCTTTAACACTCTTGTTTCTCACTGCAGCTTCTCAGTGGTACACAACACAAACACATCTTAATTCATTTAGATTCCATTGCACTACGCTGGCATAGCAGTAACTGTTGAAGTATTTAATTAGCAGTTTCACTTTTGACCAGAAGTAACATAAATCTGAGCAAATGTAATCAAGAAAAAATCCTTTAAAGATAAAACACGCTGCTGCTATTTTTTTTTTTTTTTAAGAGATATAATTTACGTTACTTGATTTGGCAAACTTCAGAATCCCATTAGCATTAACAATGCTATTAGGGTGAAGGAATACTCAACCAAAATCACTACACCATGTGATGCTCCAATGCTGGCTGTTGGTCAGGAACAGCAGTACAGGCAGTGCAGCCCTCTCTGCCTTCCCTACAAGCAGTATTACACTCAGCACGCCAGGTGCCAGTTTTCCCGTATTATGCCTGAGAAACGTCAGAGCTGATACTTCAGAAAACAAATGATAATGACAAATGTTATTCGTCAGGCACAAATTCAGTGTCCCAAGGTTCTCTGTGGACCACAGTTGTTTTTCACTGCTACATGTGCAGGGACTCCCCCTCAGAAAAGTTACAAATGTCCATTGAAATTTAGACATGAAAAATGGAGAATTTGCAAAGGATTATTATTATTATTATTATTTTTTGAATCTCTGACTCCCCATTTTCCTCTTCTGAAGTGAAATGCACAGTTACCCATCAAAACCAAAATGATTGAGCAGCACATCACCTCAGTGAGGAAGGGATGACCTGAATGGAGACCACCGACACTGTATGCTGAAGCACCCACAGGATGTGCTCGAGGCCCAAGGGACCTTCCACCTCACACAAACCTGAGCCTAAATAGGGCAGGCAGCAGCAGGCCCATGGGTCCCCCCATGCCATGAAGACCTAGGCCAATATAGAGCAGGCAGCAGCAGGCCCACAGACCCTCTATGCCACACAGACGGGGCCCATACAGGGCATGCAGCAGCAGGCAGTGACACCATGCTGCAAGCCTGGATGATGTGATCTTGTGCAGTGTCATGCACACAGCATCAGGGCACAAACCAAAGGTCATGGTCCTACTCTGGATCCTGAGGGCCTCCACTGCAGCTGCATGTCACACACAGCACTTTCTGACAAACAACCAAGTCATGAATTCTCCCTTTTTTTTTTTTGTCCCCCCCCAGCAGCATAGGAGATCCCACACAGAGATTTAATATATGACAAAACTGGAAGAAAACCACAGCCTCTCTTCCAAAAGACAAACTGCACATCTGTTTTCAAAACTGCATGCAAAACCAGGATTATTTTTTTTTTCTGACTACATAAAAAACTTTCCACAGTGGTTTCTGCCTTGCCACAACATTCTTCATGTAGACTGCTCACCCAATAGCAGTGAGCTTCACTTGAGTGAGTCAATATGCAAGTGCTTTCTTTATCTGCATGATTTTCATTTCCCAGCTTCTAATCTACCTTTGGGCCACTGAACAATTTGTCAGCAACCTCACCTCTGACTTGGGTCAGCTGTGCACACACATAACAAATTCAGAGTGTTATTTGTAATGACTCCTTTTTATATAATGCTCAAAGTTCAGGTCTATTTTTAACCCCGGCTTTCCCTTCAACAATATTAACATCTTTGCCCAGTCCATTCTTGGTATCAGGACTGTGAAGGGAGGGCTGGGCTGGTGACCAGCCCACTGCATGACAGCACCATAGGTTTACTTCACCTTCAGGACCTTCACTCTTCCACCTTCCACTAGCTGGTTCAATAAAAACAATACTTTCTGGTGAGGCGTCTGGGGCACAAGGGTTAGGAGCGGCTGAGGGAGGTGGAACTGTTTAGTCTGGAGAAGAGGAGGCTCGGGGATGACTTTATCACTCTCTACAACTGCCTGCATGGAGGCTGTAGTGAGCTGGGGGTTGGCCATTGCTCCCACGTAACTAGAGATAGAATGAGAGGGAATAATGGTCTCAAGTTCCTCCAGGAGAGATTCAGCTTGGGCATCAGGAAAAGAAATTCTTCTATAAAAGAGTGGTCAGGCACTGGAATGGGCTGCCCGGGAGTCACCAACACTGGAGATGTTCAAGGAACAAGGAGATGTTGTACTGAGGGACACGATTTAGTGGGAAATAGTGGTGGCAGGTGGACAGCTAGACTGGATGATCTTGAAGGTCTCTTCCAACCTTGGTGATTCTATGATTCTGACCCGTCTTTCCTTGATTAACTCTACCATCAGGACTTTTTGTTGCTTCTTCAACATTCCCCTGGTTGAAAACATTAACCACTGAAAATTGGTATACATGACCCAGCATCAAACTGTTTTGTACATGCTGAATTGCGCTACGTAATGCTTTTAAGTGCATGCTGTTTGATTCCCTCCATTTGCATCAAGACAGCTTTCTCTGTGTTTCTCGATATTCATCCAAGTCTAAGGTGCCTCAGTTCTAACTAAACAGTGACACAAAATAATGTATTATTTTAAAGTTCAGGCTGTGATTTGGAAGGAAATAAGCCTACAGATACTAATATGCATTGCTACTGATGCATGCAGGAAAATAAAAACCCCACAGCGCTTTCAGAAAGCCAGCACAGCAGGGGCTCTGCACGCTGGGACTACGCTCCCCAAAGCCATCCTCACTGCTACTGCTTCACAGCACGCAAACCTAAAGCCTTCATGACCAAATTGAGCAAAGTATCAGACAGGACAGCTACAACAAGGGTTTATGTAGAAAATCTGTCAGTCTGGATCTCTCACACAGGGCTTAAAACAAAATCTTTACTCCTAAATTACATTATTTAAAGTGTGTATGCACAGTTACCTATTGCTGTACTCTACTACACACGGTCCTTTTTCTTTATTTCATTTTTTTTTTAATGCAACACCACTGCACCAGAAACACACGGGCAAAAATAACCTTTTAGAGTTTGTATTTTACCATCTAATTTCAGAAAATAAATTATACTTTTAAATGTGCATCAAAGCTAAAGGTCTGTCTGGTTCCCAACTGGAAAGTTTTAACTCCGCAAGTATTATGTGCTAAGCTTCTAAACAAAAAGTTAGGAGATAATTTGAGACTTATCCACTCCAATACATAAATCAAAAGTCAAAGTTACTCATCTTTATCAAATCTTATACACAATGGCAGATAGTCATAAAAAAATGATATGCTCAAGCTTATGCAAGAATTATAGCTTTCCGCTTTGGATTTTGTTTCTGAGCATATATATTAATAATTTGACTAATGTAGTGAAACTTCTAAGATAAAAGTGTCAAACACACTACAATCAATTCCTCTGCAGTAGTAAGTCAGTATTCTTTCCTAATTGATGCTGTGACATACATGAGATTGGTGGAGAGCCAGAAGTTAAACATGATCAGCATTGACTATTTGTATCACAAAGAAGTTGAGAAAAAAACCGATTCTCATTATGAAAAGTACAAAGGCCTTGTTGGATTGGGGTCCTGGCTCTGATTTGCCTTTCTCCTGCAGCTTTTGTTATGAAGTACAACAATTTACCAACTCCCTCAACATGTAAAATTTCAGAATTAATGATCCCAGTCACTTAGGGAATGCACAGACATCAGAGCTAGAAGAGGTCACAGAGTCATCTTCCTGAGTAATAACGGTTTGTAAAGAAGAAACCAAAATTCTATCTAAAACTCTATCAGAAATACAAAGGCTTTCATGATAGCACAAAGATTGGAGAAAACACTGCCCCTGCATGGCAGTCAATTCACAAAACATCAGTGGAAATGGTTAGCATCTCCCTGTTAATGGTGAAAAGCAGAACTCCAAGGCAGCTAAATAGCTTGCACAAGAGCAGCCAGCGTCAGTGACAGCAGTAGAAAGCACAATGTGCTCCACTGTCCCAAGGTTGAATAAAATGGCCACATGTTAGAACAGCCAGATGCATATGTACAAACACCTCTACTTCCAGTCCACTAAACGGCAGGAAAAGTACACCAGGTTTAAAAACCCAAAGATGCCAGAGAAAGTAGGAAAAGTAACAGATGGATATGTGACTGTAAGCATAAAACAGTGAAGGATTTAGCTAATAACTGCCACGGAGGCTGCCAGCATCCTGAGCTGGCTGACCCAGCATCTGTTATGGGGCTGGAACCATTACCTGCCTGTCAAGTCCCACATCAGCTGTGCATTATGCTTTAATCTGTTCTCCAGATTTGTGAAAGATGCTTCTAATAAAAAGTGAATTCAACTGCTCTTGGAAGGCTTTTTTTCATCACTCCAGCAGAGTGGATGATACCTCTGTGATATCAAATAATTGTGAACCCTGGTAACCCCTTCCTTTATATATGCTTATATATTTTTTCAAGCTCCAGCAACAACAGTTCAGCTAGAGATATAAGTCAAGTGGCAACTGCATTTATTTCTGATAATTTAAGGAACTTTTGATAAAACTCAGAACAGCTGAAGTGTCTCTGCAGTTAAGCTCAAGAAAATGAAATCTAGCAGATGAGTACACTCAGTTCACAGTAAATACTCTGATGCTCACAAAATTTAATCCCTGTATAGCTAAATTATACCCACAGAACATACCTGGAGTTGAGAAAGGTGTGCCTAATTTACCCACAAACTGAGGATGTCCAACTTCCCATTCTTTGCTGCTCACCCTGAGTCATTCTGATACAGCCAAACAAGACTGAAAATCAGACTTCAAGCTGAATTTCCAGGCAAAGCTACTGGCAGCCCTCAGATATATTCATTTTGCTACAGTACACTGGATCAACATGTATGTGTCCGTATACATATTTTTAAATCCATATATTTATTGAAAAGAAGAGCAAAAAGCCCTCGCTATAGTTCTTTCTATTTAAAATGAGGTTGAATACCATGAAACAAAAATAAAGATACATAAACACTGACTCCTTATGTATTTTCCCAGATGGTGAATTAAGTATGCAGAGGAGGCTTTAATTCTTACATCGTGTGCTTCCTAGGTGCCTACTTCAGGAGAAAGTAACCTTGTTTCATCTGAACCACCTTTAAACAAACACTGGCTGAAAGCATTAAGCAACAGGTGTTGATGCTACTTACCCAGATTATACCACATGTCCCTGATCTCAAAACCAATCTGCCTTCTCATATCACCATATCTTAAAGAGAGAACAAAAAACACGATTAAAATAAATAAATGAATAAATCACATACATGACATATCAATAAGCAGAGAAAATTGGTTTGACAATCTGACCAGTGTTCAAAAATATCTAAAAGTCGAGGCCAAACTGTGGCAGGGGGTTGAAACCAGATTGATCTTTGAGGTCCTTTTCAACCCAGTTCATTCTATGATGATTCTATGAAACCCTCCAAGTGTAACCCTTATCAGTGACACTGCATGGCCTCGCTCCCCCAGCTCTGCCATAAACCTACGTGCACTGATCTCTGCAGAATTCAACTGGGGCCAAAGGGAGAG
>JAOWBP010053019.1:0-11885 GCA_028571105.1 Tragopan temminckii
AAAGAGATGCTTTTTTTAATTTTTTTTCTATTAATTTATTAATAATATTCCCCCCCCCCCCCCCTTTCTCACCATTTTGGCACAATGTATGTATATATATGTAGGACCAAGTTTAAATAAATCGAATCTGTGAATGAACTTCTATGGAGTTGACTATGAAACTTTAATTACGTCTACATTAGGAACGTCTAGCACTGCATTCCTGAGGTCGGTAGACACAATGAGTTTGCAGTCGTGCACATGTACCATCCACTAAAGTTATTTCTACCACGTCCACAACACCATTACAATGCTCGGAATATTTTCTACTTCCCACAAAGAAGAATAATATTAATAATAATTAAAGAAAAAGGATAACACTACGTCTACAATTACTGAGCCCAAAGTCATAGTCACACTTGAACTCGTAATGCTAAAAGCTCTTTCCTTCAGACAGGACAGGCAGGAATGCATTTAGAACTGAGCTTGCACTGCTGCAATGTGGAAATGAAGCACATTCTGCCCCCCAACCCCCCTAGAAAATCGCAAATTGAAAACATAAATAAGGGAAACCACTCAAGTTAAGCATGAAAAACAAAACTGCACGTGCCATTTAATTTCATGATCAGGTTTAAAATAAATAACAATTAGTTGAAAAGGGAGAGAAAGAAAAAAAGGGGAGGGGGGAGGAAGAGCAAAACAGAAAAGGAAGAAAAAGAACAAAATGCAAATAAATGACGAATTAGCTTTAATTCTTGGGCTGAAATCACATTTGAAGGTAATGGGGGTTATTTTTCCCCTTCTGGATGTTGCTAAAGTTTTTAAAAACATTTTAAATTTAGACGTCGAAGGCAAGTTAGAGCTCTGAGACAGCAAATGGATGTCTCAGCAATAAGAGAACTTCTGCTTGTCAGAGGAATAAGTGCTAAAATAATTAATAGGGTGGAATGGGAGGGCGCTTGCATGAACATAGATCAGTAAATGTATATATGTGTATATATCCATTACAAACACACTTAGCAGAAGAATCTATTACAGATTATCTAAGGGAAATGGCATCGAGTCTCCAGATCTCATCACTGATTTCTTTGTGACTTACTTAGATGTTCACAAAGCCCTACTTTTATTAAAATATGGTGATAGCAGCTGTTTTTCACAGCTCCCATTCATCAGCATTAGCCTTTGGGAGTATTTGGTGTCCACTCCTTAGGAGTCATGCAGATATTCCCAAGCAGAACACGTTACAAACGGGAGGCTCTTGATGCATTTATAAGGAAAAGATGAAGAAATTGCCCCCAGACCCTCTTTCCTTCCTCCCCCCCACCTCACTATGCCCCGTGGGAATGGGAGACAGCTCGGTGTGGGCTCTCTCTTTCTCCTTCCCCCTATCCATCAAACCAAAAAGATACTCAGCAACGCACAGAAAAGTGCGCTGTGACGTTTCTTAACCAGCACTGCAAAAAAAAAAAAAAAAAAAAAAAAGGAGGGGGGGGGAATTGGGCTGTTGGGGAAGGAGACGCTGGTGGGGGGAAATAGAAAACGCTCGAATCGTTCGTACTCCTCCAATAAACCATAAATAAGAATTATTTAAAAAATCCCTGTCCTCCGTTGGCTGGGGCTGCATTTAACCCCTTACAACAGCACGATGTTCCCCCCCCCCCCAGTTCTCCCCCCTTTCATTCCCTGCATCCCCCGTCGGGGTCCGTCGGCTCCGTGGCCTCAGGGCGGCGCTCGCTGGCCGGGTTCGGCCCCGGCTCCGCGCTGCCTCCGCACCAGCGCTGCCATCCGCGGTGCGGCCTTTGTTTCCTTTGCCAAGCATTTTAACCGAGCTTTTTTTTTTTTTGTCCTTTTTTTTTTCTTCTTCTTCTTCTTCTCCCCCCCACTCCCCTTTTATTATTATTATTATTATTATTATTATTATTATTATTATTATTATTATTTTAAGTGAAAGAAGGGAAAAGCAAAGAGAGGAAAGACGTTTGCGAATAAAAATGAGACATTCTGCCTTAAAGAAGTCGACGATCAAAGTCGTTTCTCTGCAGCCCGCTCCCCAGAGAATGCCCTCAGACACGATCGAAGCAAAAGGCTTTGTAACTTCGGGAATTCCGGGCTGGGAATGCTCGGGTTGAGCGTGGGGACCCGAAGATGAGGGCAGCGAGGTGTGCCGAGGGGCAGAAGGGATCCCGAGTCCTGCTTAGATGTGAGAGTGGCATCAAACGCGACCCTAGAGAAAAAGTGAAGCGGAATCCCGATGGAAAACTTCCCCCCGGGGCAAGAAAACACGAAGTGGAGGGCAGTGGGAGCCCCTCGGCCCGGCCTTCCCCATCAGGGCTGGCCTGGATGCTTTGCTTCACCATTCTTCCACCACCCCTCACGACTCGCCGTTCCCAAATCACGGTGTGCGACCGTCCGGATTCGTCCTGAGATCAGGGAGAGCCGCAGTCAGACAGAAAACCCCGAGATATTGAATCCCGCTGAGCCCTGGAGCCCCTTCCATCGGCACCCACTTCCCACACAATTAAGAGAAACCAAACCGTGCGAAATCCTCGGGGAGAAAAAGAAAAAATCCGGACAAAAATCCCTTCGGTGCCGGAGAACCACAATTAATAAGAAGAAAAAGGAGGGGAGGGAATCGATCACACCTATCTCAGTAATGCTATTTCTTTGCAGGGCGAACTGGAAATGCAGACGGTGTGCAGAAGCGGAACGATCCCACAGCTCAGCTAGGAAACTCGTAACGTTCCCCATACAGCCGACCCCAATTTGGGGCGATCGGAACCGTCTCAGCTCCATCCCGGAGCTCTGCACCAAACCCGGCACCGTGCGCTGAGATGAGGAGGGCGGGGGGGAGCTTCACTTACAGAAATATCATTGAATTAGTCCACAGATGCGGCAAAGCTTCTAAATTAATCGAATAAGACTTTAAATTGCAATAGGAGCTTTGGGTGGAGAGATGAAGGCTGAACATCGAGAAAGAATTCAGGTAAAAGAGAGGAGGAAACGGTCGATAGCATTAAAGAAAAGGAGTTGGCAAAATACTTCCAGCAAACCTGCAGTCGGATACGAGCATCTACTTATCCGACATGAAACCTCTCTCTTTGCCAAGACTTTATTGGTCCAACAATTCATTCGATTTTTTTCCCCTATTTTATTTTTCGTGGGGAAATCTATCAAAAAAATCTCAGTTTTAGCCGCGTTCGGAGTCTTTTTTCTTTCTTTCCTCTCCCCCAGTTAATCTTTCAGTTAGTTAACACATTTCGGATTATTTGGGATTATGTTTAAATCTCTGAAAAAGATATCAGTTAAAAAATAAATAAGTTGAAGAGTAATATTAATGAGAATTCTATGGAAAGACGCAACAGAAATACATCCTTCTCTGGGTGACCCCTTAAATAAAATACCGCATTTCTTCCTATCCTACCGATTTGTTGGAAAACTTAATTAAGCTCGGCTACTTTTCATTATTTATATAAACCCTCAGTCCGAGAGACTTTAAGAGGTTTCTTCCCCGGTTTCCAACATTATTATTAGAAATCCATAAAGCAGCGGAGGGACAGGAAATTAAATTTAAAGGTACCTCATTACGGCACAACTGCTTTCCTATGGCAGCGGACGGAGACAACACATGGCGGCATAAAAGGCTGAGTTCCCCCAGCTCGTAGACTTGGCAATCCTCTCGAAATGACCTTTTAATTCCAAACCTAGCAAGCTTCCGTCCACACAGCGGGCTCTAAGGGTCGCCAGAGAGGGGAGAAAAGAAACTAAAATAGAAGAGAGGACACGGATGCGAATGGAAGAGCCACGCAGATGGAAAGCGTGGGCCGGATGGTTGTTAATAGCGGGTTTGGCTGGGTGGGCATCAGGAGAGGTAAAAGCTATTTGGGGGGATTTGTTCCAGAATTTCCCAGCTTTGCTCCAAGCGGGATTTCCTTGCGGTGTTTCTGCGGTCCCCGATTCATTTCCCGCTGGATGGTGCAGATTAAATGGGTTTCAGCCCAACGAAGAAACAAAGCAACGATGCTAACCGTGAAGAGTCGGAACCGAGAATAGACGGAACTCCCAACAGACGGTACGGAGAAGTGGAGGTGAGAACAAAGAAATGTTGCGCCCGATCTTTGTTTTAAAAGAGAGCTTGAACTTTGAGAAGACAGAGGAAGAAATGATTATAGAAGCTAAAAAAGGGGGAAGACGAACAGCTCTGCTCGGCCGTCCGCAGAAGAATCCAACAGCTTTCTATCCGGACGACTGCAGCTGATGAGAAGCATTAAAAGGGAATCGGGAATTTACACGTGAGAAACTATAAAAAGACCAACACGTTACGAACACCACCTCCCTCCCCAGCACCCGGCGAGGTCGAATCCAGCACCGACTTACCCATCCTCACCTCCATTCCGCTCTCTTTTTAATTCATATTACTTTTCAAGCAAACTCTCCCACTCCGAAGAAAAAAATAATAATAATAATAATGATAAAAAGTCAAGGAAATATATAAAAAAGAGGCAGCCCCGCTCGTCGGCAGAGCATCCTCCCCCCACTTGTTAGAGCGAACCTTTCCCAGCTCCGGTTGATTTCGCGTTATTTCATTTTTCTCACTCCTTCCCTAGACTGGCGACAGAGCAAAGGTGCCGTAAATTAATTTTTAACTAAAAGCCCTTTGTGTTAACGAAGAAAACAACAACAACAACAGCAAACCAACAACCCACCTTCCCTCCTCCCCCTGCTTAGCAGTCTAGACAAAACCATTCTATTTTGACGGCGGACTGCGGGCTTTCCCTGCCCGCCGCCCATTCCTGATTGTTTGCATTCGCCCCCTGTAAAAGCCTGGGGAGGGGACTTCAGTTTTTTTGTTTATTTGTTTTACCCACCTGCGATTTCTGATGCCGTTTTAGCATCTTTAGACCCTTGTCTAAAGACGGTATTTCGTGCCGCGAAAAAAAAAAATAAGGCTTATCTTCTTTTTCTTTCTTTTTTTTTTTTTTTTTTTTTTATTTCCCCTCGGTCCATAAGGAGCCTCCACAGCAGAACGGACACCTCAAAATCCCCAAGTGCGATGGGTGCGAAGCTACATCATCCCGGAGCTGGCTGAGGACATTGGTTATGCGGCACAAGGAAAGCTGCGGGCCCGGAGGGGTGCGGGACCCCCAGTGCCGGCTGTTGCCGACCCTTTTGCACCCCCAAAGGAAGTGCGGGGGGGGGGGGAATATCCCCTCATCCCCCACCTTTAGCGCTGAGGAGCCGAGGGTGGGTGGCGGAGAGGGGAGAGCTGGGCGCTGCCGGGTGTCTGGTGGGCTCCGGCTTTGCGAAAACGGTATTTTGGGATAAAGTGTGGGGGGGGGGGAGAGGGGGGCAAGTCTCTGCCGATTGACTTATCTGTTAGAAAATGCGTGTGCAGGCGGCTTCCGGCGGGGCTCACCAATCCGGGGCGGACGAGGCTGCTAAGACCATCCCCTGGTGTCAATTTTAATGGGAAACTTCACCGCTTTGCGGGGGGGGGGGTGGCCGCGTATTTTTTAATACGAGGACGCGCGGCTGCGGTTCACGCCGACTTTCCCGTCGTCCCTCCCCGCTCCGACGCGTTTACTCACATCGCTATTTCCAGCCTCTCCATTTTTGGTATGGGGGCTATTTTGAGAAAAGCCTTTCGAAGGTGAAACAAAACCCCGCGATTATATCGAGGCACGAAAACCATCCTCCCCCCCCCCAAAAAAAAAAAAAACAAAACCCAAAGCCGAGCCCAACTGCGTGCGCTCAGCCCGAAGCTTTTGCCATAGAGGAGGGCTCAGCTCTGTCCCCGCAGCCCCATGGGACAAATCCTCACGTCCCTGCAGTCCATTTGCCCTCGGGCTGTACGGATCTACGTGCAGGGGAGGGAAATGTTATATGTTACGTGCAATAAAGGTTGCGGTGCTTTTGGGAATGGAAAAACCACTTGTCGCGTCGCGACACGCAAGGAGGAGCCGGGAGGTGACACGCAGGTCCCCATTGTGGGGTTTGCTCTGGGGTTTGCCCAGCTCAGGAAGCCGCACCCAGCCTGCTGCGAATAGGATTTACACACTGGATTAGATGCCTGGCCTCGCACTGCAATTTAACAATCACCGGGGATTCATTTCGTCTCTGTCTTTAAGAAAAAAAAAAGCTCTTTGTGGCTCAATCCTCTGCAGGGCTGCAATTGCTAAGGGGAAAACAAACAAACAACGCAACAACAACGCAACCAAACATAAAAAGCCCAAATAACTACAGCAACTCAGAGGGTTCCCGGTGGTTGGAGACGCCGTTTCCAAAATGGCTCGAGCTGAGAGCGAGAAGAAAAAGGGGAAAATTGGTTTTTCCTTAGAACCTCTTTAATCCAACCTCTTCGTTTGTAACAGTTCTCCTTCTGGAATTAAGCCTTAGGGAAAGGAGTGATGGAAACCTGTTAAAGCTCATGATGGTTTATGGCCGCAACTGGGTTCTGTATTCGCGACACGTCCTCAAAAAATAAAACGGAGCGGATTTTAGTAGCTACTAACGGGCAATTGTTGTAGAATGGGTAATAGAAGGGATTTTAAAGATTTTGGAAATTAGAAGAATAAACCGAAAGTTCGTACATATGGAGAGGAGGAGAGGGGAGACTTTTTTCGAAGCTCTCCGAGACCCGGAGGGGTCTTTGCTCCCTTTTCTGCGGTCTCCTTTCCCGATGCTCCCAGGACTGAGCGCAGCACTCAGATTGCAGCAGCTGGGTGCTACAAAGTTGGGGGGTTTTCCCCCATTTCAGCGCCTTTCTACCTCTCTTCTTCTCTTCCAACCTCTTTCCCACTTGCTGCTTCAACAACCTTTTGTACAGCAATGGGAAAGGTAGCCAAAAATTCTCCACTAATAAAGATTATCAGTCCTCCTTCAGGGTCTGATCCTGCACTGTGGTCCCTCGGGGAGGCAGGGGGGCTTTTCCATACGGACTCATCCCTGTCCTTTTCCCCATGGACCGAAGTCCAAGCTTGCTTTGCACACCGGCAGCCCGCGGAGCCTTCAGCCCGCCCGGGGGCAAAGGCAGACAGCAGCCCCGACCCCGCTCCTTGCACTTGTCCTCAGCCTTTCTCCAGAACCGAGAGCCGTCGGGGAACTGGGGAGGAGGAAAAGGAAGGAGAAATAGGCATAAGGGGAAAGTCGAGGGTTGAGAAGCAGGATATCTCGGCTAGAAGGAACGAAGGTTTGCTCCGAGGATGTTGTTTTGGTTTTTTTTAACACAAAACCTGTGGTTGGTGGGAAAAGAGTAACCAGAAAGTCCCCGACAAACAGCAGCCCTTGGCAGGGGATGCAATAACACACAAAACAGCCTCAAATCGCCGCCTCTCGAGGCTCAATGCCAGCACGCACAACCGAGCTGTGCCTTCGGGGCACCCCGCTCCAGTCCGACCCTCTGCCGCGTCCCCCACGGCCCTCATGCCTTCAAACGGAGCCCTTCCTTGTAAAAGTCACTTTATAGCGCCTGAGCCTGAAAACTACCAGGTAACAGCTTTTTTACAACCCGACTCCCAGGACACGGTTTCATTTCTTTCCTTAACCCTCTTTCCATCTCTCTCCGGGTTACATTTCCCAATGAGAAATCCCTTTGGAATTAGAGAGAATTAAAACATTCAAACCTTGCAATGGGAGCTGATTCACGACCTGCCCTTAAACTTCAGGATTTTCAGACTTGTTGGTGTTGAATTCTGATTCCACCCAGAGGCGTTTTCGGCTTCTGAAACATCCCTGGGACGTCCATGAAGGTGGGGAGAACCCCTCAACCGTCAGCAGAGAGCCGGAGAAACTCCATAGGTACGTCAGTTTGCCATTCTTGCTGCTTTTCCTTTTGATTAATCACAGGTTTTTTGGAGCTTGGTAGGGAAAAGAGGTGAAATTAATTGGAAAGAATCGTTAGAAATCCAGGCTTTTGCACGAGAGCAAATTCTGCTTCACTTCCATTGGCTGTAAGCACTCCCTTTGCCCCTGGCCCTTGTCCGGGGACCTTTGCCTTTGGTTTATGGCTCTCCTTTGAGCAGTGTCTGCGTCTCACACCCTTGACAACAGCCTCCTCTTCTCCAGTTGTTCCGAAGGTTTGGATCTCAAATAGATTAAAAAAAAAAAAAAAAAAGGGAAAGAAAAAAATTTACTTCTCCAGCTCCCTGATTGTCCCCGGTGCTTGGACATTGTCCTGCCCCCTTCATCTGCCAGTTTTTCTTTAGAAGAAGAAGTGTGTTAAAAGGCCCCAAAATCATGAGATAAGTCACAAGAGCAAAGTGAGACTTTGGGTCCCAGCAGCACAGCTCAGTGTCTTTTCACTCCGACACAGCCAAGAAAAGTTGCAGCCCCATCCTGAAACCATTTAGCTCTCATCCATGGGAGATGGGGGCCTTTTAAGGTCTCTTCTCCCTTCTCCACCCCCAGAGCCACTACCCCTCGTATATTATTTTTTACCAATGTGATGGGATTTTTTTTTTTTCCTCCCTTTCTTGGAGGAGGAGGGATTTGTGCAGCCAGATTCTAGGAATTTGGAAAGGGGGGGGGGAGAGAAAGATCCCCCTGTAGACTAGAGAGATGTTGTTCTTGGGATTAGAGATGTCTGACCTTGAAGGTCACAGGTCACCATCCTCGAATAAGGAGCAGGAGCGCAAGGTTAGGATTGAAACTTGAGGTGTGTCTGTTGGAGATCACAGGGAAAAGCCTTCCAAACAAAGAGGAATGCCTCGGTCAGGGTGAGAAAGGACAAATTCCCCAAGAATTATGAGCTCCTTCCGGATGATCGCATACCTGCAGACCCCCCAAAGGATGCACTGTGGCTGAGAGAGGGGAGAAAGGAGGGGAAGAAAGGAGAGGGAGGATGGCTGGAGCCAGCAGACCATGTTATTTATCGTTATTTGCATTCTGGGCAGGCCCAGAGGCCCTGATGCTGGCAGTTTTATGGAGATAGCAACAGAAAGAACATCCCGTCATCACAGCAGCCTGGAGGTGGAGCACTGGAAGAAAAGAGGCTGCCCAGAAGTATCTTTGCAGGAAGGGAAGAAAGGAAGAGATTCTCCCAAGGGTGAGGAAGTAACAG
Source organism: Tragopan temminckii (assembly GCA_028571105.1). Classification (NCBI taxonomy): domain Eukaryota; kingdom Metazoa; phylum Chordata; class Aves; order Galliformes; family Phasianidae; genus Tragopan; species Tragopan temminckii. The sequence continues at coordinate 9,035 of JAOWBP010053019.1, forward strand.
AGAGCTACAGGAGGAAATTGCACTTCTAATCTGTGTCTAACACAACCACGACAGCTTCCCACTGCAAGATCCTGAAGAGTTCTGGGGAGTAGATCCCAGCTGCGTGCCTCAGTTTCCCCACAGATATAACTATAAAAGAGGCAAAGAGCACCTCAAGCCTTATTTCAGGGTTTCAAGGACTGAACTGAGTAAAGAAACCTCATTTCTCTAATGTGATTCCCATCTCAATGAAGAAAGAAACACATTCACAAGCCCAGGGCCGCCTGGCTCATGCCCATGCACCACGTAGGCAGAAATCTGTGCTTTCTGCCCCTGGGTATCAATGCATGAGCAGCACCTTTGCTCTCCAGGGAATAAGGTTGCATTGGTGGTGTGAGCATGATTATGACACGGCCCTGTGATCCCCTGAGCTCTTACACTCAGAGTTCAAGCCTGGGCTCTAAGGTATGCAGGTGAAATCCACTGGGGCTGTGAGGATTTAATGATGCAGGAAAGTGTTTGAGGATCTGAGAACTTCCACACAACCTCAGCCCACTGTGCTGAAGCCCCACAGTTTAATCTGACTCCACTCCAGACCCTTCTCTGGTGTCAATATGATCTAAAGGACCTCAAGGTCTGAACGACCTCACTGTATTTTGGCACATTTTGAAGATGGCTGCCGAGACCTCTTCGTGTCATTCGTGCAAACAATGCACAGAGAGACGTGCAGGAAAACCGCAGAGGTCAAAGCTAGCTGTGATGCTTAAACTCGAGGGCATTTTCCCTTTAGGGAAGGGAAGGATGGGGCCGGGAGCAGTCCCCCACCCATGGAACAGCCCCGAGCAACGCTAGAGGGAGCCCGGGGCTCAATTAATTAACTGGCTAAAATTAGCCGAGAAACATTGGAGTCTGGAGGGAAAGTGAGGATGGGGTTAGTTGTGTTTTCACAGGGTTTTCAAGCTGCATTTCTGTCAAGCTGCACCAAAAAGCGACATGCGTGGCAGCGAGGCAGCACTAGTGCAAAATGCAGCATGGAAATGGCTCTGTGCTCGGAGTGCAGTGAGAGGAGGTCAGAGCCATGAGGCAAAGGGAGAGGGTCCCAAAGGCTGAGATCAGCACTTGGATGCTGGCTGCATGGCTGCAGAGGGGTCTCCTATTTTAGGGATGCTTGCAGGGTGCTGCCTGCGTGCAGAAGGATCTGCAGATCCACCCAGGGATGTCACAGCCTTAGTTTCCACTTCTGTGTCCTTTCCCACATGGTGCAGAGCTTTGCTGGATGTCCAAAGCCATCCTGAAGGTAATGGGGGGTTTTCCATTTGTTTCCTTTGGTGTAGACCTTACTAGAGCTTCTGTGGGTGGGGGAAGGGGAAGGCAGGCCCCCAAAAGGACCCCATGACATGGTGGATGGGGTGGAACTGTGTGGGTAATCAACCCACTTGAGTGTTAGCAAAACTGAACCAAAAAGGGAGCTCAGCAGAAGCCAGATAATAAAAGCTGCTGTTGGACTCATTTATTATCATTTTAATCTTATTAACATCCCATCCTGTGGCTCTTTGGAGAATAAAACATTGATATTACATATTTCTCTCGTCAGAAACTAACCAACCTTAGAAAAAATGAAGCACTCAGTAAGGGAAAAAAAGAAAAAGGGAATCAAGTTTTATATTGTCTTTTTAATTAATATTGTCTGAGTATGCAGGAGCAGAGAAACGAGGAAGTAGCAGAGATTATGTTAAGGGTTTGCTGTATCCCATGTCCTAAGTGTAAATAATGTTCCTGTTAATTTAAAACCAAGGCTGACTGTCTTTACGACTTCATTGCACTCACATTAGCTCTACCTTTAGGCAGTGTCATGGGTGCAAATAGATTGGGTTGAAAACTTCCCTTGAGCCACTTTAAAGTGACATCTAATCTTTCCCTTTAGTGGTGTTAATTCAACTTCACACGAGCGTTTGAAGCACCATTAGGCAGAGAAATGGACCTTCTCTCCTGCTGGTGCCCTTACCCAAATCACAACATTCTCCCCAAAAATCTGTTTCATATCAGACCAACTGTCGGTGGCTCCGGAGAGCAGCTGAAGGAGACGTGGGCTTCCCCTTTATGAGAGTTAAGTACATAAAGGATTTATGTTTTGCGTTTCTTACTGCCTGCTGGAAGTCTCTAAGCATCTTGGGTACCTCCTGGCTCACACAGTGCAGTGGGAATGGGGACAGAGAAAGATTTGGGAAGGAACCATGGAGACAGAGGATTCCCCACAAACCAGAATGCCTGCCAGGGGATGATGGCATGCTGTTGGGATGGATTTTAACCAAAGAAAAGTGGAAAATGAAGTGCTGGGAAGGAAGCCCCATAAGCTTTGTGGTAGGCCACAATCACGTCCTTACGTCTGTCTGACATTCCACAAATGGGCAGAGAGGTTGGAGCAAAGGCTGCAGTGTTACTGCTCACCAGTGGGAACAGAGTTGGCCATTCAATAGAAATGTGTTACAAAAGCTGTGCAGCCCAGAGGCACTGTGGTGTTGATTTCTCATCTGTGCTGGTTGAGGGCAGCACTCAGCCCCATCTCCTGCTTCCAGCAGGGCTCACAGCAGAGAGATGGGGAAAGGGACATGTGTGCAGTGGTGAGGGTGATGGCTCAGCCCCTGATGGTCTGCAGGGTAAGAAACTTTCTGACCTGGTGGCTTTGTATGGATTGCTGTTAACAGTCAAAGGTGGATGTGTCCTTTAGTAATCTATTGGATTCCCTTCAGCCTCCTGTTTACATCTTTGGCCTCTGCAGCCTCTGGTAGCAGCAAGTTTCACAGAATCACAGAATCACAGAATGGCCAGGGTTGGAAGGGACCACAAGGATCATAAATCTCCAACCCCCCTG
>JAOWBP010053020.1:0-11885 GCA_028571105.1 Tragopan temminckii
AAAGCTTTGATGGTTTGGGGGAAAACAAAAGGATTGAAGGAAACAGCTGGGGCTTAGATAAATGTATCACTGGAGTAGCTGCGTTGAAACAAGTGGAGACTGTAACAATTATACAGTTTGTATCTTATTTCACAGTTACCTTCTACAGGTGGTGGTCTGCTCACAAATACCTTCTGGTGATCTTAGATGCTGATATTTTCTGTTTGGATCCTACTTAACGGTGATTGGCTGTTTTAAATAGTTCTGCATTCAACAAAAAAGTACTAGATAACTTCTCTTTAAGTCTGGAATTGTAGTAAGTGCTCTGATCTCTCTGTTCAAAAAAAATCTTTAAGTTCTGGCATTTGCTGATGTTCTGTCATTACTCAATTAATTTTTCAAGACTTAATTGCATCACAAATTTAAGATTGTCTGCCTTCAAGTATTCAACGTGTAAGTGTACCTAACTTCCAGAAAATATTCTCTCCAACCTTTTTTTCAAAATTGATCCTTCAACTACAGTAGCAGCATGTAAATATCTCTAATTTACCTGTGCCTGAAGGAGCTACAATATATTAAACAGTTTTTCTTTCTTTCTGTAGTCTGCTTGCAGTAAGAGGCGGCTTTGAAGCTGGAAGGAGTGAAAAGCTGTGGTTTAATAGTCCTCATCAGAGTACATGCAGAACTCTGATTCAGTGAGAATATCTACTTACCTGCTCTCCTAGAGTAAACAAAATCTCATTGCAATAATGTTATGGAAGGTTATGAAAGAGCAAGCCTTAAATATTAGTTTCTCACAAGAGTGACTATTCCTAGAAATACCATTAACATTAATGGGATCTCTTTAAAGAGTGGTTTTTTGTTGTTTTTTTTTACCTTATTGTGTTTCTGGATCATTTTTGGTTGAGGGTTCTTTAAATGCCTTATTTTTTAGCCTGAAATACACTGTTGGCAGCTAAGATAAGAGGAAGAGAATAACAAAATGGTGTAGTATGTTTAAGTGTTTGGTTGATATGCCGGTGACTCCAGCTGTTTTGTCATAAATATTCTGTGTCATTAAATCCTGTTGCTCCCCCAGGGATCTCCACACTTCCCTTAAGGAAGATGTTCTGAAGATGTTAACCCAGTATGCATATGCTTCTAACAATTCAGGTGAGAAATTCAAGGACTGAGAGTTTTGTGCTCAGTCTCATGAGTGCTGCTCTGAAATGACTTAGTGTGACAGGTAGAAAAGATGCAAGCTATTGTATTTCCCCTGAATCTCAGGTAGCTTGTGTGAAACATAGCTGAACTGCTGCTTGTAAGCCTCTATCATTACACATAATCTAACTTGTTTTAAAACAAAGCAGCAGCAACAAAAAACTCCAAAGAATTGACCAAAGAAAAACAACATCCATTGATGATATTAAAAGCAGAAAGTGACAGGTGCAAATCCAGACATGTAGCAGCTGAAAGCAGAAGCTCAACCTACAGTAGAATAAAGTGATGTAAATACCTAAGTAAAGAAAGTTAAGGTGCATCCAAAATCAAGTTGCTACTTGTATTTCAGGTTATGGCATCCAAGTAGAGTTGCACTGGTTGGTGAGCTTGCCCTGTCACTGAGGAGCTAGAGGGTTGGTGGACCACCTCTGAGTGGAAAGAAGTTAAGCATATTCCTTTGTGACTGGGTATGAGGTAAACTGCTTTGTCCTTTCTGCTTGTATAGACTGGAGCAATGTTTGTAGTGGGAAAAGTTGATCTAATTTCACGTTGTTTCAGCAGAATTCTTGATGTTTTATCAATGACCCTGTGATAAGTTAGTCTGTTCTTTTAGATTGTTGGTATAAATTTGTACAGATGGAATCATTTGTTTTGACTCAATTCCCAAAGTTGGGTATGCTCAACTGTAACATGAGAAAGCTCTGTGTCGCTGCTAGAGTAAAACCAGTAATCGTAGTCTATCTCTGTAGCTTCTGAGGTGTTTGTGTAAGAGGAGGAGCTTGAAGTAATGATATACCCAAAGGTGACAGCTTTAGATAAATGTATGTGGCTGCTGGAGCATCTTCTGGCAAGTACACAAGGCCTTCACTTGGTTTTTGGATAAGAGGAACCAATTTCTATTTCTAGTTCGCTTTGGTGACCACGCTCCCTAAGATGATTCTTGAGAAACCTGGTTGAGCTTTTAACTCCTACCAATACTGTGGGATTCTTTGGAGGATAAAGTGGTGTTAAGCTGAAAAACTACAGTGTCAACAGGTAGCTCTAATGGCTGACTTGTTTGTGTCTTCTCTCCATAGCCTGTACTGTAATTTTAATGGTAAGTTGTCTTGTGTGAAGAGTATTGAGTGCAAATAGTGTTATCACTGTTGAGCTTAGTGTTAAAGAAGATAGTTTAGTAAAAATAAAAGGGGGGGAGGATAGTGCTGTTTTTGGCTCAAAATGTCTGTCATATGTACAGAACATTTATGTTGTCATTTTAATTAGAAAATAATTGCTTTTAAGGTGAAAAGTGTTTCTTTTTTTTTTTTTTTTAATACAATGATATATTAAAACAATAAAACCAAACCCATAAAACAGAGGCTACTCCTTTCCTTGAGGTGCTCATACTCTGTCACGAGATGGAATGGATGTACTAGTATATTGTAATGGCGTAAGCTGGCCTTGATATTTGAAGCTACAACAGGCTGTTTTATGCAGTTATCTTTCTAACAAGTTAAAGTAGACATTCATAGTTAAAGCATTAATAAACGGTGCTATTTCAATAAACACCGTTTACAAGCTACTGAACCTGTATAGAAGTAGTCCATGAACAAGTTAGACTGTTTTGAAAGTACAGTACACAGTATCTGTGTACTTTCTACAAGGGAAGCTGTTAGATGCAAGGGAAAGGTACCAATAAAGTATAGAAAGCATAGAAGGAAGACACAAAGTTCAACTCAGCATCTTTGGTAACAAATGGGTGTTGGAGATAGTAGGACTAACTACTGTAAACTGGGGAAACAGTGGCAGTAGAGATGGAATGATGGATAGAACACTTCATTGCTCGTTAATCTTACGTGGGATGTGGATGTGCAGAACTGACTATCTTTCATTAGCAAAACAGATGTAGGATTAAGGAGAGGCTGCAGCCTTTAGGAAATAACTAAATTTTGCATTTAGTATGGTGAGATGCTGTGCAGAGGGAAGGAAGAAACTGTTCTCACTTCTGGGCCTACAGGTGTTTTTCTTCCTTCTCAAGCCTGTCTGCTTTGTTCTTTAATCCTTCCCTGAAGTCAGTCTGTTCCCTGTGTTTGTTTTTTACTCAACTGTTATAAAGAGGTGTTCTAGCCTGCATCATGAAGAAGCATTCCTCTTCTTTTGTCTGCCTTGAGTCTGCCCTACTAGTGCATTTTTATTAATCAGCCTAAAATAAATAGCAAGGAGGAAAAGGATGTACAGAATAGTTCAAGTCTGTATGGCTGTCTTGTGGGCTTGTTAAGAAAGAGCAAACAAACAAAACCAACCATTTTTGCACAAGAGTTGGTGAATTTTACGTTTGATTTCAGTTTCATGTTAACAGTATGGGCTTTTTTCCTGTTTGCAAAAATATTTCAAGGAGCCTGGTTAGACAGATACATAGCTTTGGAGAAAAATCTTCAGTCATTGTGCACACAAAATATTTAAAAGAAGCCTTGTCTTCCTTTCCTCTTTGCTTCCAGCTCTGGATATGTCTGTTCTGGATATGGTACCTGTTTTGGGGGGTAATTGTATGTTGTCGCTTCACTTTTTAAGCATTAATGTAGGATAAAAGATTGCCTGTATAGGAGGCAACTGTTGAATATTCTGATTGGATCACAGACAGATTGCATGAGTAGAGGCTTATCAAATTAGCTGTTGTAATACCTGAACGATCATCTTGGTCCAAATCCAAACTCTAGAAGGTTTAGAGCCCCACTTATTCTTTTGTAAGTATCTCACACCTGTGGAAAACTGTTCTTTTGATCTGTGTTACTGGTGGTCTGTGAATCTTCTCAGTACACTGGAGAGCTGGAGGGTAACTAAAAAGCATTGAACGAGTAGAGGTGGCATGTTCTAGGTTGTCTCCTTGCCAGGCCCATAAGAAAACTTTCTTCCAACTCTGACCATTGGTAAGGAATTCAGGCTTGGGTAAACCTGGCCAAGTTAAAACTGCATGAAAACACCTTGTTTTCCATCAAGATGTTAATCTAATGAACTGTAACACATAGCTGTGGAGTTAAGGATGTTGCTTGGGTGAGGAAAATATGTGGTAGTCTGCAGATGTAGGGGTAAGAAGCAGAAAAAGGGGCTGGTGCTAATCACATGTGGGAAGGAAGGAGAGGAATTTGTCTTGCTTTTATTTGTATTTTAGGGGAGAATATGGTGGGTTCTTGTTGAGCTTAAAGTTAAAACTAAGACTGGCATCCTGCTAAAAATCAGGTTCTAATGTTAAGACTTGCTCAGGTTTAATGTCTTAACTCTGTATTCTGTCTCTGTACGTATGTATGATTTTTTCCATGCTCCAGTCTGCATGTACAATGCCTTGTTTCTCATTTTATTTGTTAGTAATGATGAAGTGTGTTTATAGGAGGGTAAGCAGTCTCATCAGTATGCGTGCTGTGAAGTTTTTTCTTGTATAAAGCTCAGTACTCAGGCCCTTGACAACTTTTTTTTTCCCATGACCTTTTTGAAGTGCAATTGTATAAGCTAACGTTGTATGTTCTTTTGTGTAGTTATGTGAAAGAATAGCTCTGAGCATGGTAAATTCCTGATCCTATCATTGATAGGATCAGCGTAAAGGCAGTTTAATCCTCAGTGTCTAACAGGTGTTGCTCTGGGTGTGACTTCCATTTGTTCAGCTTTAAACACAGCTTCTTTTCTTTTTCTCTGTACATACATTATGTACTCCGATCCATGGTTTGATACAAGATGAATGTCTTAATGGTGTATGTTTATGTATTATATTGTATAGGGATCTTGCTATGTAGCAGGCCCATGACTTCTTTGTGTAGCATTTGGTTGAGAGAAGCTTTGGAGGAAAGTGTGGCCTGCTTGAGATGGCATTGGGAAGGAAGCCTCAACACATGTCAGGTACTAAATATCAATGATTTAAAAAGAAACAACAATAAAAAGCACCGTACTACAAAGCAGTGAAAAAGCTCCCCAAAGTCTCCTAATTTGTCTAAAAATGTTTTAAATGTTATCTTAAAAATGCAAAAGCTTGACCTCCGTTTTGTCAGTAGGTAAGAGGCAACTATTTCCCCCTCCCCTTGAGAATGTAGATTTCTTCTATGCTCATCTGTTTTTAACACCTGTATGATTGAACAGGCTTCTCAACTTTTGGCACTTTCAGCTGAAGGTGAATATTATCAACTGAAGACCCAGTCTCCTCCCTCTTTACCTTCTTTTCAAGGTAGATCTGCATAATGCCCTTACCTTAGACCTGTAATTTTGGTTTCATCTGTGGCACCCTTCTAATCTGCATGTACAGGCCAACTCCTTTGGTATTTTTTCTTCCTACAATAACTTCTGTAAGATCCAGTCCCTGAGTTTTTTCACTCATAGCTGTAAGTTCTGTTTCCTCTTCTCTTTGAGTTACCTAGAAGATCACTGAGATCACTGTATATTGATTTGGTCTTTGGGTGGCCAAGCCATGTTTTACTAACAGCTGGCTTAACTAGCTTTCTTAGAACTTAAGGTTGCACGATGGAAGTTGATTAGGAGCTTGGCAGGGCTCGGGCAACTTGCCATGCCACAACTTGAAGCATGTATTGTATAACAGGCTCTGCAGCTAGGACATAGCTGTGTACTGTATCAGTCTGTCATGTAGTGCTGTTGCCTGTATCTCAGTTCGGGGCTCTGTGTGCCAGATACGGGTGGATGGCAAACTGTAGATAAGACAGCGTCTGGTCTGTGGGATTTGAGTGGGGAAGAGGCTTGATGTTATAGCAGCAGGTTCTGCATTAACACCCACGTTAAATAAGTGAAGCTGTGCAGCTCAAAGACAGCTAGATATTCTGTGCTGGGTAGGGCAGAGTTGGAGTGGGTGATGATCTTGGGTACCTTCCTGGTTTGCTTGCATGAAAGCACTGGAATCAAGCTTCCAAACTGAAGCTGACACTGATCACGCAACTGACTTTCTGCTGCTTCGCTGACAGAAGCCCCTCTAATGTTACTTTGCCATGCCTGTCTACTTCGTCTTACTTGACCACCTGCCTGCTAGTTTGTCCTCATCTTGGCAATTTCACAGATCTGTATTTTGCTTCTGTTCAGTTTATTTAAAAAGTTGTACTCCAGTTACTGCTAACAAGTTGAAATGACTTTTGTGTAAGCAGCAGGTAGCAGAATTGCATAGTGGGACTCGGAATAGCACAAACTTCTCTGTTCGGTAGCTTGTCGATAGGTAACAGTCAGCTCAGAGTTCCTGTAAGGGGGTGGAGTTAAGCTCTTGCTCTGTCAGCTGAGTTGGCGGGGAGATTTTGATCTGATGTAGGTGTACAGAAGAAACATTGGAAGCATGGATTCCTTGCTTATGATGGGATGGCTTAAATATCTCTGGACTTCTTCTGGAGTTGAGCTTTTGCTGGTTGACTCGCAGCTATCTAGACTGTACTCTACTGAACACAGATCTAAAAGCTGCTGGGTCCCTAGGCTTTTGATAGCCTTCATAGTTGTGAGCAGAAAAAAATGAATTGGTGCTGAGTTGACTGATGTATGCAAGAGAATTTAGTGTTTAACTGGTTTTAAAATCAAAACAAAAAAACAAAAGCAAGACACTGAAAGCAGAAGCTACAGGTGTTGTAAACATAAAAGCGTTTACCTGGCATTCTGCTGCTGAGCATTCCCTTTCTTTGTTAATGAATTCAAGTTAAATAATACAGTGATGGAAAAACTTGCATTGAACTAGTTTTGACATGCTAGGAGGGTGACATGGGAGGGTAATAAGCTGTTCTGCGAAGAAAGCAAGCTTAATTTGAGTGAAGTTATGCTCTGGCTTTGTAAATAAACTGGATAATGGCTTTGATTGTCAACTCTCTTGCTGATGTTCTTAGAAACAGGAGGAACATTTGCTCTTGACAGGATTTCTAATTCAGAAAGATGCAGAATACTAAATAACAATAAAGAGTATGTGTTTGTGCAACACAAGAATGTTCTATTTTATTCTTTACTTTTTGTAACTTCTCTTATGGATGAGGGTCTAGGATTGGAATGACACCAGTATAGTTTTCAGAACCAAATTGTAGCATGAAGAAGAGTGAAACAACCTGTATGTTTTCTATCCTCCTCTATCATAAGGGAGAGAGCAGTGAAGTGATAGAACTGAAGAGGATTTCCCTTAAATCAGCGTCCCATTTGTTCCATACAGCTCCTTCATTTTGTCTCCACAGATTGCAGCTTCTGGTGCAGAAGAGAGAACGATAGGAAATGAAAGCTTTTACATCCCTGATGTTATGTAGCCTCTTAACCAGCTCTTGAACACAGTCAAGATTTAGTACCAGTTTAATATCTCAGTGCATGTAAATACTGCAGTTATTTTTTCCCCAGCATTTCCATGAAGGAATGGATTCCTATGACAACTGAGCTCACCTTGTACTCTGTACAAGCAGATGTAGAATAGAACATGATAGTGGGTTTTGGTTCCTTTTTGCTGTTCAGAGGAATAGTAATGTTCTGCTGCCCAGTTTTGGTGGGTTTTTTAATTTGTGGCCATCCCTTCCACTGCTGTGTTTCTCTTGGCTCTTTAGTTATTTGAAGAGTCACTTGTCCTGTTGACTGGTTATCAAGCTATCTGTCAGCAGGAGAAATGCTTTTCTATCACTCTGAGCAGCTTCATGTTTGGTATTTCAGTTTGGACCCAGGGGACCGGCCAACGTTTCAGCTATGCGTTAAACCAATCCACTGTTTTCTTTCTAACCTGGTGACTGTTTAGGTCTCCATAATCTTTATGGTCTGAAGGAAACTTCAAACCTTATTTGCTTTTACTCAGCAAAAGGGCTGCGCGGTCTGAGGCTTTAAATTCAGCTGATGTGCTTGCAGTAGGGATACTGCTCTGTTGCAGCTTGGAACGTCTTTGCACCATCACCATACTGTTCTTAGCAGCTCCAGGTTGTGTGATACTGTCTGCCATTGTGAGTTTGCCCTCAACAGTACTTAATGTCTGACTTCTCTGGACTACACTTTTCAAGCTTCAGTATGTCTTGCACAGCAGTCTTACAGTCTTTTCACCTAATGGAAGTTGACAGTTAAGGATACTACTTTGCTGACTTGGGGCCAATTGTGTGTATGTAACCTGCTGGGGTGACTTGGTCCAGCATAACAGCTGGGGCATTCGTCTTGTAAGCAGTGCTGAGCATCTTTTTCAGAGACGTTTTCAGGGTTCTTTTCTGCTTTGGGAGTTTCTTAATCTTCATTTTGATGTACTGAATTTTCCAGCTGACAATTAGCTGTATAGTTCCCCTAATTATGAACTGTGAGGTCATGAATGAAGATATTTTTAGCTTCTCCCTTCCTCTTGTGCTAAGATTTTCTCTTCCCAATCTCTGTTGTTTATTGAATACATATATGTGTAGACTTGGTACAGAGAAACTTAATCTGGTGGTTACATCCTTTCAGGCTTCCAGTAACTTGCTTGCTGACATGGCATTGTGTACTGCTGGAATGGGTAGCAGAGTTTGAGCTTTTGGATCCCACTGTAGGGGAAAGGTGGCTGCTTAATGTATCAAGAGCCGAAAGACATTGTAATCTCTTAATGACCAGCTGTGTTGTGAAGTCAGTAGAACAGTGAGTAACTCTGCATGCTTGACTGACTTATGTGGACAGTTCATAGCTTGAGAAGTTTTCTGCAGTATCTGTAACTCTTGCTGTTTCTCAACTGATTGAGAAATACTTCTACTCTAACAATTACAGAGCAACTGAATTACCAGGAACTGTTCAATTGCAAATAACTTTAGGAAGCGATCTTTTTTTGTCAGCAATTTGAAAGAATCTGTCTCTAGTTCATAGCTTGTATGTTGTCTAAAGCTATTGAGTGTGAAAGTGGTTATGTGAGCTAGTCACAAGTCTGACGTCTTCATTGTTTTCTTTTGATATTTCAGTTCGTGTACATATGTCCTTGCTATCCTTCTCAAGTTAGTCCATGTTACTGCATGTCAGTTTTCAGGAACTGCAGTGGGGGGAGTGCTTTCTTGGTGCTTTGTGATTGCAGTGAGAAACGGGGCCAGAGTTGTTTTCTCACCAAGGTTGTATCTTGGACAGGTGTAGTATGTGTCCTTGCACAACTATACATCTGGGCACGTCTGAGGTCTCAGGTCACTAGAACTGATATCTCTTGCATGGCTTTTTATCAAATGCTTCTGCTGAAACTTTTTCTGGTAGTTGGTGTCTCTTCCCTGCATGCCCTTATACACCTGGCACGGTGTTTTGGTATTTAACGGGTGATGTCATCTTTCCCCATCAGGGGATCACTTGTGATTCACGTTTTGCCTTTCTGCTCTTGCAGTATATTTTGGTTTAGAAGTTGTTGCATGTCAGCAGAATTGGAGAACTCTGACATGACCTAAGGTCCTGCCTTCAGTAGGAGGCTGGACCAGGTCATCTGCAGAGGTTTCTTCCGGCCTGAGCTTTCTGTGATTCTAACTTGATACTTGTGCTGCAATTGAACTCTGTATTAAAAAGGCATCAGGTCTGAACAAAGTTTACTTCAGTATGCTGTTAAATTCTGCTCCTGCTCTCATTAATATTTTAATAATCTTCTCCAAAGGAACTGACAAAGCTGTGCAGCTTTAAGTTTGCAGAAATTCTGTACTGGAGTAGGTATGGAAATCTAACACCTAGTCTTTTTAAGAACAAACTTACTTGGTTCTTGTCTTCCTTCTCTGCACTGATGTAGTGTTTCAGTACCAAGAGGTTGAGTAATCTTTGCTGTGACAGTTTCTCTGTACTGAATTCACTTTGGTAAGTGTGGTTGTGTGGTTTTGGGCTTTTGCCTCTTCACTTTTTTCCCCCCCCCGACTTTAGGGTGTGAATACAAAAAATAACGTAATCCTATTCAGTGTGTGATTTGGTGTAAATCTATTTGGTTCCTATACCAAAGAAGTTAATGTGACAAAATCAGTAGATGCAGTGCAGCAGGTGAACTGTAGCATGCCCTACCACTGTTAAATAATGTCAACAGTTTGTGGCTTCTCACAGAAAGAAGATAGAAGTGAAAAGAAAGAAGAAACTAGGTGGTAGATTGTTTATTTCTGTGTTGGAGGAAGAAAGGCTTGGCATTTCTTAAGGGCCAGTACTTTCAAACATCTGAGTGAGTCTTCATATGAATGACACTGAAATTCAACATCCTTACTGTATCTTAAGGGACTGTCTTTTTTTTTCTCTTGAGTATAGGAACTTGCCAGGTGGAAGGGAAAGGTGATGAGAATTTGGGAAAAGCAGTCACAGAAAATATTTTTTTCTAGGAAGTCTTCAATATTGTTACTCTACTCACTCCCTCAATCATTCCACAAACAAAAGGGGTGAGAGTCTGCCTGGGAATACGAGCTTCTTCCTGCATGGATATTTAACGTGCTGGCTATTATCTGTTTGGACTGCAATAGGAAAAACTGGGCAGAGGTTATTACTGTTGAATTTGGAGTGTATTGAGGAAGAATACTGTGTGAAAATGAGCTGTATGGGAATTGATTTAAATAAACTAAGTGGACTAAAAATGCTACTTAATAAATCTGAGTCAGCTAGTAAAGTGGTAGGGGGTAATTGTATGAGTGCTTGCAAGTGCTTGCTTGCAAGACAAAGAGGAGAGCATGTTTGCAGGTGAAGGAGGGGAACCTGCGCAGTGAGCAAAAATGTGGTGCAGCTTTGAGGTCAGTTTAAAGTGATTACTTTCAACTCTGAGATCATGTATGCTTATGTTGTTGAAATGTTGCTTTTACCCTAAATGACTGAGTTTGTCAGAAATGATCAAGTAAACTGCCTACACTGAGGTGAGGAAATACGAATCTGCAATCATAGAGTTCTTGTAAGTATGCTGAATTCTGGGTTCTGGCTGGCAAGACTACAACTTTCTGGAAGAAAATGACCAGAACTTACTAAATATATAACCATCCTCATGTCTTTCCCTCCCTCTCCCCTTCCCCCCCCCCCCTTTTTTTTTTTCTCCTGCTAATACTGGTTTCAGAGCACTGTGCTTTGGCTGGCTTGCTGCTGCAGCATTGAAGAAGCACCTGTTCTTGGACCAAAGTGCAAAGGAGGTGGTGTGCTGACTAAAGCTCTATGCCAAGCTGGTAACTGGCATTATGATGGAGCGCTGTAGACAGAGGTGCTTCACATACCTCTTAAATATTCATTCTGCATCCCGGAGTCCTAAAGGGATTGGCTGGTGTGTTTGCCAAGCCACTCTCTATGGTATTTGAAAAGTTGTTGGCAATCAGGTGAAGTCCCTGGTGACTGGAAAAAAGGTAACGCTGTATCCATTTTTAAAAAGGTCAAAAAGGATGACCCCAGCAACTACCAAACTGTCAGTCTTGCCTCTGTGCCAGGGAACACCATGGAACAGATCTTCCTGGAAGCAAAGGCACATGGAAGGCAGTGAGATGATACAGGAGAAACCATGTGGCTTTACCAAGGTTTGACCAACCTAGTGGACTTATACAATGGTGTCACTGCATCAGTTGACAAGGGAAGAGCCACTGATGCCATCTATCTCTGCTTCAATAAGGCCTTTGACACAATCCCCACAACATCCTTCTCTCCAAATTGGAAAGATATGGATTTGAGTGGACTGTTTGATGGACAAAGAACTGGCTGCAGGATTGAGTCCAGAGGGTGATGATCAGTGGCTCAATGTCAGGATGGAGATTGGTGACAAGTGGTGTCCCCCAGGGGTCTCTGCTGGTGCTGATACTCTTTAATATCTTCATCAGTGACATTGACAG
>JAOWBP010053021.1:0-11882 GCA_028571105.1 Tragopan temminckii
AGAAAAAGAAAAAGAAAAAGAAAAAGAAAAAGAAAAAGAAAAAGAAAAAGAAAAAGAAAAAGAAAAAGAAAAAAAAGTTTGCGACATGAATAGAAAATATTCTTTTCTAGGGACATGATTTATTATAGATACGTATTACAGAATTCAACAATATAATATATTATTCGTGGAATGCTTTTCATACCTTTAAAATTGAACTCTAGTTAGACTGTCCATGTTGTAAACACAGCTTAATTCATGAATATCCATCTTTGTGTCTTAGTGACCCTTAGTCCTTCTATCCTCCTAGTTTGTTTAATTTTTTTTTTAAATTTATTTTTTCACCACACTCAAGAAAGCCTCTCCATAAGGACAGAAAGTCAATAGTTAGGATACGGGTTGTGTGGGGCTGGAAACCATAATTTGTAATTGTAAAGGACCTGATTTACATGTGTTATAGAATGGAAGTATCAAATGTATCCTCAGGCTTCTCCCATGGATTCTTGCAACTTCTAGTATCTTGGAAAACTGTTAGGAACTCTGTTGATGACATACAGAGATATGGAGTAACCTGTTATTGCCTTTCTTGTTGCTCTTATTATCTGAAAAAGAGAATCTACTTTCTAATCTACTTGAACAAACCTTTAATTTTGGATACGGCACCTACTAGTGGGTTGATGATACAAATACCCCTCATATAATTTCCACTACAATCTTATTTGTATCTTCCCCCTAAACTTTATACACTGTCACAGATACATGCAAATTGGTTTAAAATGGTGAACAAGATAACTGAAATACTAAATACAGTATACCGGAGCGCAGTATATCCCTTATACTGCACTGCCTACCCCTCTCCCTATCCATTTCTATTAGCACCTCTTCAAAATCAGACTCCTAATCTGCATTTTTAAACCAGTACTCCAAATGCAGAGAATCAGTTATGTCACAGTCAAATTGAGTCATTGGTTGAATTTCCTCTGTTACAGTAGGGATGATTTGGAGTGGATAAATTCCAAAATCTTGCCATCTTCCTGTTATCGTCTCATTGATGGCTGTGCATCCAAACAGAACTAGACTGAGAAGTGATCATACAATCACATAATATCTCAAATTGGATGGGACCCACAAGCACCAGTGACTCTAACTCCTAACTCAGTGCAGGACAACCCAAACATCTAAACATATGTCTGAGAGCCTTTGTCCAACTGCTCCTTGAACTCTGACATTTTGGTGCCATGACCACTGCCGTGAAGAGCCTGTTCCAGTGCCCAAACATCTCAGTGAAGAACATTTTCCTAGTAGCCAACCTGACTCTCCCCTGATGCAACTTCTTGCCTTTCCCTCAGCTTCTGTCACCAGAGAGCAGAGGTAAGCACCTGCCCTTCTCTCCCCGTGTGAGGAAGTTTTAGGCCACCACAGGACTTCTCAGACTCCTTCTCTTTGGCTGAACGGAACAAATGACCTCAGCTGCATTTCACACACCCTGCCCCTACATACCATTTTCCATCCTTGAAGCCCTTCTTTGAGCCATATCATGCTATTGATTTTCCAATAACAACTTTTGCCTATGCAACAGGGCAGAAGCAATCTTCCATATGAGTTGGCTCTGATTGGCATAATAGACCTTTTATTCCCTTTGGAAGGGAGTCACCTAAGAAAATAAGCTATTTTTTATTTACTTGACAGAGATGTGATCATGGTACAGGAAGTAGGCTGATTCACACTAGGCAATCCCATCAACCTGCATGGGTTGGAGGACAGAACTTGGGCATGACTACAGATCAAATGAGTCAGCAATGTAACAGAATCATCCCTTCCCTTAAGTCTTACCTTATTCCTTATAAAAGACTATTCCTAAGATCGTGCTAATGTGCAAAACAGAGTTTTCTCTCTTCCTATCTTCCTTTCAATACCTTTCAACTTACTATGATGACTGTAAAGTCTCATTCTAATGAGAAATGTTTTCATTTATATGGAGAAGAAAAATTGAGATCAAGAAGAGAAGTCACAGAATAGAAGTACATTCTGTAAATTCCTACAGTGAAAAAGAGCTTTTACCATTAACCAGTGACTACTGAGATCTAATTACCCCACGGTAATCCAGAGCAAGATTTCTCTCTGAAGGAGAGTAAGTGAAAGAGAGTAAGAGGAAGAATAAAACAGACAAAGCAATTTTAAAGTGATATCTCTTCTAAAATGTTCTTCCAGTTTCTGAAATCTCGTGATGTTGGTACTTCCTTAACAGAAACTAGCATCCATGGCACAAAATTTAATAGCCTCCCACAAACAAATTTCTTATGGATTTGTCTCCTATACTTAAAATGTATTTGGAGATTCAAAAAGTCATATAATATGAATAACTCAAGTTAATTTTGTGTTTAATTTTGTTTTACATAAATGACCTTTATTTTCTGTTGTTTCAAATCTGTTTTCCAAAAAATTCTCTTTGACATCCACTGATTGCTCTATTTTAAGAAATAATGATGCTGTGTTCCTTTTCACTTTTTTTCATTCTGTACATGACTTTACATGACTCTGAGAGAAACATGACATCATAATTTTCCCAAGTTTCAAAGTCTGACACTATTGAGACCTTTTCTATACGGTACACATTTGCAAACATAAATCACCTTTGCCATCTTTTCCTGTGTGTTTGTCTGATTCTGATACATCATCTTTCAAAATGTTGCCATCAGAACTGTGACAGTGTTAAAAATGTATCTGAGCCATATGCATCTCCTGTGATATAATGATCTTTCAGTCTTTCCTTACCTAAAATTTCTTAACTTCATCTTTGCTTTATTGACACTTACAGACAGATATACACATTGCATCCCAAATTATTTTCCTCTGTGCTAACAGGTAATTTAGACATCATCACTGTAAACACATAGTTAGGACTAGATTTTTCTCCTTTGCATTACTTTGTTTTTACAGACTTAATATAATCTTGACCCTTCATTCAGGAGTGTTTTTATTTTGCTCAAACTATGTGTGGTTAGCATTAGTCTTTGTGTCTAGACAGAGCAATTTCATATAGAATCTAGAGACATTTATCCTGCATTTATCTTCCTTTCATTTAATTAGCTGTTATTCCAGAGGAGGAGCTTATTTTTATCCAGTCAAAGACATTAAAATTTAGAAAAGGTTGGGAAGAAATATATATATATATATTAAAAAAAAAAAAAAAAACAAAAAAAAACCTACATGATATTTATGGGAATCCAATTAATCGGTTTGACCTTCACAGAATCACAGAATCACAGAAACACCAACGCTGGAAAAGACCTACAAGATCATCCAGCACAACCATCCACCTATCGCCAATAGTTCTCTCTAAACTATGTCCCTCAACACAACGTCCAAACATTCCTTGAACACTTCCAGGGTCAGTGAATTAATCACCTCCCTGGGCAGCCCCTTCCACAGCCTAACCACTCTTTCAGAGAAGTAGTATTTCCTAACATCTAGTCTGAATCTCCCCTGACGCAGCTTGAAGCCTTCTAGTCCTATCACCGGTTACATGAGAGAAGAGGCCAACCCCCAGCTCACTACAACCTCCACACAGGCAGTTACAGAGAGCAATAAGGTCTCCCCTGAGCCTCCTCTTCTCCATACTGAACAATCCCAGCTCCTTCAGCCGCTCCTCATAAGGCCTGTGCGCCAGACCACTCACCAGCTTTGTTGCTGTTCTTTTGTGCTCCAGGGCCCCAATGTCTTTCTTGCAGTGAGGGGCCCAAAACTGGAAACAATACTCAAGGAGCAGCCTCACCAGAGCTGAATACAGGGGGACAATCACTTCCCTGTTCCTGCTGGCAACAGCATTTCTGATGCAAGCCAGGATGTCATTGGCCTTCTTGGCCACCTGGGCACACTGCTGGCTCATGTTCAGCCCATCAGGAATCAATACCCGCAGGTCCATTTCCTCTACACAGTCTTCCAGCCACTCTGCCCCAAGCCTGTAGCCTCAAGAATACCTCTTGCAACTTCATTGCTAGACTGTAGGATATGTAGTTGGTTGTGTGTAGATCTATATTTAATACTTTAATCAGTGATCTAGAAAGCATTAGGAAGGGAGATTACAATAGAGTAGGGCATGAAAAGAGGAATCATCCCTCAGAGAGCATTAAATTAATCTTTTAATCAGAAACTTATTCCAGGACAGCTGCATTATGCTTCTGTTTCCCCAGTTTTGCTCAGAGACTCCCAAGTTTATAGGAATACATAATTGCTGAATACACTGTGATTTAAACATACTCATTCTTCATTTTAGGGCCTAGAGTCACGTCGATTTTCATTTGTACAAGAGCAGGGATGTTTTGGCCCCACAAGCAGTGGAACAAATCCTCAAGATAAGTAATGGTTGAGGCAGCTGCTTGAGTGGATCCATCATTATCACTCAAATACGCTCTGTGGATAAACAAAGGCCTTCAGTCCCTGGGGCTGTTAATCTGACACCTTTCATGAAGCACTAAAAGAATTCGTTCAAAATTAAAAACAATGCACAGCTGTTTCAATGGATAAGTCATGCCATTTGCATGAGGATAATGGATAATCAATATACAATAGTGACACAAATTAAATGAGGATTAAACATTTACTGTTCTACAGCTATGCTCTGTGTGATTTTTCCAGATATTGTCTGATAGCCCTATGATTTCTTTTAGAAAAATGAATTTTATTCTTTTCCAAGATGCTGCTTCTATAATAACCACACGGGTACAAAATAAACAAAGGAAAATGCTTATTTATTCCACTTATCTATCATGTCAGGGCCACTTTTTTTGAAGACTGGTAGATGCCACAGAGGGAAAGTATTTCTTCTCCTTATCACTTGCAGACCTCAGCCATTCTCATAAGAGATTATGGGGTGAGTTCATAATGATGGGATACAATGAGTTTTACTTAATTTTAACATTCTAAAAGCTATTGCATTTCAGATAGACTTATTCTGTAGATAAGGAAGATGCAGATCATCTTAAGAATAGGACACAAGGCAAAAAAGTATAAAGGATGAGTCATTCTCTGGAGACATATTTCTCTCCTCAGTACTGTGGGAGCTAAGACAAGAAACTTAGACAGGAAATCTAAGTTCTGGTGGCTACTGTACTGTGAAATGAATTTTAATTTTATTTATTCTACAGAATTCATCAACACTGTTAATGCATTTACTCTCAGAATATTTAGCTAACTGAGGAAACACAGTTATTCAAATGTAAAAGAAAAACTGAGCATTTTATCCAAAGTTACTTAGAATTTCTTTATTTCAAATAGAAATCCTGGACTCATTAAATCTTAAATATAAGTCATCCTTTTTGTTAAGCTTTAGTGGGATTTAAGCGTTTAACTCCTGAAGTGTCTTTTGAAGGAATTATATTTTAGTGGTCAAAATTTCACCTAAGCTTCAGTGACAGGTAACATCTGAAAGAGATAGCTGTAGATAATGTTATTCATAGGACCAAAGGTGAGATTTAGACTCTGAATGTAGCTATTAATCATTTCAGATAAGTCAACCAAATGTCATAATTAAAAGCAAAAAGTAATAATGAACTTCTGTCTAACATACACTGCTTAACTAACCTCAATTCAAATCACTGACCTAGAAGTTTTAAACTCCTTTTCCTATTACTAATCAGCTGAAAGAAACATACAGTGCTCAGGAAAATGATCTTTTTTTTTCCTTTCTTTTCCCATTTGTTTCACAGAGATAAATTAAGCTCTTTTCTGTCTGTGTGAATTTTTTTTCAAAGGCAAAGATGATGGAAAAGAGTAAGTTCCTTTTACTTGAGAAAATATTTGTGGAAAGAAAGAAATATATAGAGCATCAAAATTCAGAACTATTTTGATCATAGTCCTTAAATTGCTAAGAAATTTTCAGCTATTTGTTAAAATTCATCTTTACCTTGGAAAAGAAACTATGGATCTGTTCAATTCTCTTTTTTCTTCACCCGTGCCGTTTTTCTTTCAAAATGGAAGATTTCTGGTGCAGGAGAATTGAACAACATACTTGATTGTGTAGGAAGGTCTATGAATTCAAGGCTCATCCTGGAGCCACGCTCAAAAGCATTCCATTCATCTCTGCTACACGTGAATACTTGATCATCAGTATTTGCTATAAAAGGTCAGGTATCCCTGTGATTTGAGACAAATCGGAGACGAACCATAAACTTGATATTATATTTTAGAAACTGTTTAGTTTTCTATTAACTTTGCTTTTTCTCAAAGTCTGTGGTGATATTTGAAACTTCATGGGAGTTTGGGAGCTGCTGAGTCACGGCCTGAACCTCTGATTGATCACTGAGGCGAGCAATGAGTCAGCCACAAGAGCACAGGTGAAGGCTACCTGGCTCCATCCCTCATAGACCCTTTTAAGAGCTGACTACCAGTGGGAAAGGATCTCTTCTGGAGATCCTTCCTCTGGAGTTTTGCAGTGAGCCCAGGATGTGGGTAAGCATTTTATCTATTCTCTTTTTTGTTATTATAACCTGCTTAGCCAAACTCTCTTGTTTATTTCATAATTATAACATCTTCATATTCATTGATTATACAGTGGGAAATAGAATAGAATCATAGAGCTCTTAGAGTTGGAAGGGACCTCTGAAGCCCATCTAGTTCAACTCCTCTGCTATGAACAGGGATGTTCCCAACTACATCAGGTTGCCCAGAGCATCAACCACATCACTGGGCAACCTGTTCCAGTGCCTCACCACCCTCACTGTAAAAGATTTTTTCCTTATAGCTAAGTTAAATCTACCCTCTTAAAACTTGAAACCATTTCTCCTCATTCTGTCACCGCAGACACTTTAGCAGAGTCTGTCTCCTTCTTTCCTGTAGCTCCCTTTTAAAACAGAAGAACTACAGTGTGCACTTCTAAACAGCTCGCTAGAATTCTTTAAAATACATGGCCTTTCTTTGCTGTCCTGTTTGCTTGTTTGATCCATGCTGTAGTGGGAATGGTTTCATCTGCAGCGTTACTAGCCGTCTGAGCTGTTCACCATTCACAAAGAATTTTGATTTCAAGCTGACTGCAAGTTGACTTTGCCTTTTTGTAATATTTTTATCTGTGTGTTTGCTGGCAGGAGAGGAGAAAAATGCCAGTTACATAAGTGAGGACTCTTTTTCCAAGTGAAAATAATGTCTGCAGTCTGGAAGATTTAAATGAGTCAGACATTATGATAGACATTTAAACTAAAACCCTGATGGTATATTTGAATCCTGGAAATGCTTGTAATCCTGGATATGCATGTAATCCTTGGATAATCAGTGAAGAAATGTTCACAAGACTCAAGCTATTCACAGGTATGAGACTTTACATGACTGCTCCCTCAAGTGGGACAATTTCTCTAGGTGAAGTAGTAAGCACAGGATCTTACTGAGGGTCACTTACTATCAGCTGAAAACCCAGTTGTATAATGCATCTTGCACAGCACACAACATCAGTTAAGTAAAACGGCACTGTGGTAAATTAGAAATGGCCAAGTAGCAATGTTTTATGCTAAGCATCAGTCAGAATTTCAGCTGTTTGGATAATCAAAGATATCATACCCACATCCAACTACTAATACATGAATTTCAGAAAATAAAACAAAAAATGGCTCCTGAAAGGAGTAAAATTTAAATTACATTTATTTTTAATGATGATTGGCTGTACCATCAAGCTAATTATGAATATTTACTGCAGAAAAACATCTGTAAATTAAAATTATTTTCTTTTTAAATCTCACCCGTTGCCAGTACAGAAATGATGTTACACATGTTGTGCTCTCTCTCAGTACGATAGCAACTAAAGTGGCTAAAAATTGGATTCATTTATAAAGCTGGTCACCATTTATATCACCCCCTGCATGACAGTAATTCATTTCATTCTGGTTTGTCTGTTCAGCAGTAGGGGTTCTAGTCCCTGTATTCAGATCAGAGTCCTAATTAAGTATTCGTTATAGAATAGATTTTTTTTTTTCATTTAAGACAGAGTATCAAACATTCATGTCTGGTATTAGTTTTGTTTACCATTAGACTACTCTATTATTAATAAACACTGCCTTACATGTAAGCACTAAAATCTCAGGGTCAGAAATAGAGCTAGGTGGAAACTTGAGCTTCGCATACATATTTATTGAGACTTTTCAGGAGAAAAGCTGTTAGTACTTCATCACAACATCCTTATATAAGTACATCACCCCTCTGAACTCAAGTGTGATAAACTGTTGAGACTCTTTACTCTATTTTTCATTGGAATGTATGTGAAATTTCATGATTAAAATCCTAACACGTTTGTGGTATCAAATAAAACTCTGTGGTAGATGTTTAAATTTAGTTTAATTTAAATATTGAGATCCAAACAAAAATAATTCAGAATCCACAGACGCACAGAATTGTAGATCTTGGAAGGGTCCTTCAGAGATTGTCTAGTCCAGTCACACTGCCTAAACATGTTCCCTACAGTATGTTGCACACAAAAGCATCCAGGTCAACTTTTTGTATCTCCAGAGGAGAATCCTCAACCTCTCTGTGCAGCCTGTTCCAATGCTCTGTCATGTTAACAGAAAATAAGCTTTTCCTCATGTTCAGTCACAACTTCCTTTTTGTGTCTTTTGTTCTTTGTCCTGTTTCTGGGCCCCACCCAAAAGAGTCTAACCCCAGTCACTGGACTCTCAGCCTTCAAAATTTATACTATCCCCTCTTAGTCTTTTTTCCTGGCTTAAAAGTGGTGGGTCTCTCAGCCTTTTCTCATATGGAAGTTGCTCCAGGCCCCCAGTCATCTTTGTAGGCCTCTGCTGGACTTTCTCCAGTAGTTGCCTGTATTTCTTAATCTGAGGAGCCCGGAACTGGAGACAGTACTCTAGATGTGACCTTGCCTGGGCAGAGTAAAAAGGGAGGATTGCCTTCTACCTGCTGGCCGTGCTCTTCTTAATGCGTCCCAGTATACCCTTTGTCTTCTTGGTCACAAAGGCATAGTGCTTTCCTTTTCCTTCCCACTCCCCTTCCCTTCCCTTTAAGAATTATTTCATTTTTTTTCTTTTCTTGCCTAATTGGCTATGAGTTGTGAAACAAGCCTGTGTATTTATCTTTCCTCCCTTTCTCCCTTCCTCCAATGTTTTCCTGCTTTCAAGGCAGATTAGCAAGACATCACAGTCACTAGCTATAAAAATCAGGAAAATGTGATTGCATATGGTATTATCTAATGTATTAACATTTAAAACCCATACACACACACACACACACACACACACACACACACGTACATCTTGAATGGAATTAAATCTTGTACATCCACCATTTGAAGGGAAATACCCAACAGCTTGAGACTGCATTCTAAGATGTTTTTCTCTCAGTCTCAAGATAAATAGGCTGCCATTGCATAAACAAGAAAGCATATCTACTTCACTTTGCTTTAGGTAACATATTTAGAAATACAATACTTTCATTCTAATTCTAGAAGAGGAAATATCTGTCCCAAGCTGTTAGGATAAAATATTTCTGGCTTGTTTGTTAATCCCTCCATGAAATAAACAGATTATTTGCAATTTAATTATCTAGGAATAGTGAAAATGTTTAAAAGCATTTTCAAATTTCTTGACAAAATAAAAATCATTAGATTTTGTATAAACCAAACATACAAAGGCATTTTCTGATTTTTGTCCATAATACTTTAAATATTTTTTCCAATTTGCTATAATAGCCATAAATATCTGGTTATATTATTTCCAAAACTCAGTTAGTCTGGATTGAAAGAAAAAAGTAATACTATTTTTCCCTTCCCTCATCTCCCTTCCCTCCCCTCACCTTCCCTCACTTCCCCTCTCTTGATATTTGGACATCTTTTTTTAAAAAAACTTTTTATTATTATTACTAATAATTATTATTATTAATAGTAATTGTTACTATTCCTGTGAAGGTTATGATGTTCAGATCTCACAAGCTACAGTAAAAGGTGAACAGAAAGAAAAAGTCAGCACACATCAACAGATACAAATACCAAAATTGTACTTAAATTCTGTTTGTTTGTTTGTTTGTTCTAAAGTATACATTTAAAACAAAAATACTGTTTCTGCTTAATGTGTTTCTCATTTGGAAATCCAGTTCTTCCTGAGATTGTTCTGAGTATGAGAATTCACCCAGTGAGATCAACTGAGACCGGAGACAGTTATTTTGAAATATGTCTGTGTGTTTTAAACAGCCTTTTAATGGGGGAAATAGTAAACAACAACACTGATACCACCAATCTGTTTTTCAGATCTCTTTTCTTCACTTACCAGGCCTTTGTAGTAATGAACTGAACACTCACTAGCCTCTGCTAGAGCAGGCTAACACTCTGACAGGTAATATGCCACAGAGATCTCCTGTGATAGTGGAAGGTCTCCTGTACAATGGCTGCAGAAGAATTTCTGTGTGTGTGTGTCCTTGATCTGTGCCTTTAAGCATGAGAGTGAGAAGAAATTTTTCCAGGCTATTCATTTATAACAGGCAGAATGAGCTAGAAAAAATGTCCTAGTTATTGCAAACCTGTGAGAAAAGGATATGGTTTGAATATGACTGAATAAAAATGAGGGCACACAAACTCAGTGAAGAGATGTTACAATGCTTAGCAATAACGGTTACAGTCTCATTTTCTGACAAACTGGGATAGAATATAATCACAATGTGAGCTCCATAATTAAAGTAAAGATAGCAATGACATTTTTATTGTATATTTCAACTGCTGAATAAGTTCCTTTTTTTTTTTTTTTTTCCTTTCTTTCTTTTTTTTTTTTTTTTTCTCTCATACAGAAAACTATTCATTTTTCAGGCAGGAACAACCCAGCTAGTGGAACTCTTAATTGCATGCAGCTCTTTGCCAAGAAAAACTCCAATCCAGCAAGGCTACCTTGTTAAGTAGCAGTGGTGAAACTCAGAGGTTTGGTTTTGAAGTATGTATGTTTAGCTACAAAAATACATCCTCCAAAGTACATTCAGGAAATCAGACCTTGTCTTCTGCGCTGAGTGAGATTTGTATTGGTTTGATTTTTAGCCAAAATACACTAGGTTTTGTGTCTTGTTATCTTGGTGAAACAAAATTAAAATCCTAATTTTGAAAAAGGTGGAATTCTGAAAGGAAAAGGAGTGTGGAGGGAGAGATTATTTAAGCAGAATACAAAGTGAGATTACCAAAGACTATATCACTGTTAATTTGTTTTCAGAAGCTGAAAGATTATTTAGCCATTTTGCTAGTTTATTCCAGTTTATCCTTGAAGATGGTTTTTGGCTTTGTTTGTTTTTGTTTTCATAAATATGGAATTTAGTCTCTTGTTCTGTCATTAGTTTTTATTTTGCCATCAGTGGACACAAAGAATAATTTCTTAGTTCCATTTTGCCAAAATAGTTTTGTACACTTGAAGCTCTTTTAACAAAGTGGCTTCATTTTTTTTTTTTCTTTGAGAAGTTTTTGTTTGTTTCTGATACTTCAGCCAGTTCTTATTTTATCTCAATTCATTATTCCATCCTTAAAAGCCTTGAGATAAATATGAATAAAATAATAAATCTGGCACATGGTTGATTTACTGCACAATAAGATCATGCTTTTAAAAATGTTTCTGTTACAGGAAAATTAATTTCTCAAGACAGTTGACACAGTTCTAGTAATAGCCTTCCAACACCAGCAATGCAATGAGCAAGAGTGTCTGTATAGGCACAGTGGAAAGTACATCAGTCTGTGCTATGTTTGTTTTTTCCAGTGAACATTTTTTAGGTTGCAGCATTCAAAGTGTAGGTGTAAATTTCTCAGAATTCTTCCACCCATTCCAAACTGTTCGTTTTGTCCAAATGTAGACAACATGGTAGAACAATATCAACTATAACTATATCCTATATCAATTAATTTTCCTTCCCCTTCCCCTTCCCCTTCCCCTTCCCCTTCCCCTTCC